>VUJU01004000.1:0-21540 GCA_009835225.1 Aphis craccivora | reverse complement strand
GTAATATTTGACGCAAACACGAGTTTATAAAACAAAAATGAGTTCAATTTTAAATTTTTTTAAACCAACGAATAAAAATACTACCTCAGTTCCGAATGTTCCAATTGATATGGATTTAGACAAATCGTCCGTAGATAGTCCATCAACAAAAAAACGAAAACTCGAGATAGTAACATCTGATGCAACCGATGCAAGTCGTAATGTGAGTTATTGTTAACTATCTATGTAATTATTTATTTAGTTTTAAATTTTATACTATAATTAGGGCTGTGAATTTAATGCACTAAAAACCTAAAAAAATAAAATATAAAATGCCAAAAATAAAGTATAAAATGCACTTAAATAGTTTTAAATTTAATTTTTATATTTATATTGATATTATAGGATATTATACATTCGTACATTACATTTTACATGCATAAAAATGTGTTTATTTAATAATAATAAAAAAAAATAATAAAATGTTGATTGAATTTGAATTTCACGTGAAACATTTTTTTTAAATTGTGTAAAACAAAATTTTTTTTCAAATATGTTAATTGTCGGAATTTAATTAAAAATCGATTCGTTGTTACATAATTCAAATTATGTACTTACAAAGCTAATATTATAATATCAAAAGCCTAATTATTATGTATACCCACACACTACCTATAGTAAAATTTCCTAAATATAAAATAATATTATTCATTATTATATTATCCATAGACTTTTCCAAATGATATTGCAAATTTTTGTCGAAAAAATTTGAACGACATTAAAAAATACGAAGTTCTTATGTATTATTGGATACCTGATATAGACTTCAAGTTTCCGACTAGTGGCAAACGAAATTTGAAATTTCAGCATTCGTGGTTACGCTCATTTGTGTGGTTGGTGTATTCTGCTGCAGAAGACGGAGCTTACTGTCGTTATTGTATCTCGTTTGGATCAAATTACGTTGGAAAAGAAGGTCATCAAAACATTAATGTATTGGTTCAGACTGCGTTTCGAGATTGGAAGAAAGCACTCGAAAAATTTAGAGAACACCAAACAAAAAAATATCACCTTGACGCCATGGAAGATGGACAAAATTTTAAATTGATTTATGAAAACCGAAAAAATGACGTGATCAGCAAAATTGACAAAGGGCGAAAAATGCAACTACTTGAAAACAGACAAAAGTTAATTCCAATCATTCGAGCCGTTTTGCTGTGTGGAAGGCAAGGATTACCATTAAGAGGTCATCGAGATCAGGGCTCTTTATCATTAAAAATGCCGGAAGAAAACGACGGAAATTTCAGAGCATTACTTCGTTATGCTCTAGACAGTGGTGATCAAATTTTGGCAAATCATTTGAATACTGCGGGATCAAATGCAACATAGCTTCCGCATTCAAAATGAAATAATTGATGCAGCTGGGAAACAAATAACAACAAATATCGTACAACGTGTAAATAGATCTGGATGCTTTTCTGCTATTGCTGACGAAAGTACGGATGTGAGTGGCATTGAACAATTTTCAATATGCGTTCGATTTATTGATAAGATTGACGATGAATATATAATTCGAGAAGACTTTTTGTGCTTTATTCCTGTTGAGGATGTTACCGGAAAAGGTCTTGCAAATACATTGCTGACTAAGATGAAGGACATCGGCATAAACTTGGTTAATATGAGAGGACAAGGTATGTGTTAATATTTATAATAAATTTATAATTTATATATATATTCATTTGTTATATTTTACATTTATAAAAAATTTTAGGCTATGATAGGGCGCGTGCAATGAGTGGAAAGTTCAACGGTTGTGCTGCCAAAGTTCGAGAATTATATCCGGAAGCTATTTACGTCCACTGCGCTAATCATAATTCAAATTTAGCTATTACCCACGCGTGCAAAATATCATCCATCCGAAATTGCATAGGAACAATTAAAGAAGTTGTAAATTTATTTCGCTTATCTAATAAAGCAGGTCTAGTTTTAAAAGATAAAATTAAAGCATCTTGCCCAAGTGCGAACCAAACGCGTCTTCTTAAATTCTGCGAAACGCGGTGGGTTGAGCATTTGGACTCGCTCAGTCGCTCAGTTTGTTCAACGATGTATACGAACATATCTGCTCATCTTTAGAGTACCTGGATGAAAATAATTTGAAAACTGACAGAATCAAACCTCATGTCCTACTTTCATCGATACAAACACCACAATTTATTATAGCATTAACAGTAGTAAAACCGATTTTCATCATAATGAAAAATCTTAGTATATTTTTACAAAAGGAAGATAGCGATCTCAGCTTATGCATTGATTACGCAAACAACGTATATGATGAAATCAATGAGATGCATCGCGATTCGGAATTGAAATTTAAAGACTTGTTTGTAGCAGCAAAAGAAATGGCGGAAAAAATGAGTATTAATTTAGTACCTCCACGGAATATTGGAGTACAGAAGAATCGAGACAACTACGAAGGAAGTCCAGAGGCTTATTTCCGTCGGTCCATATTTCTCCCTTTTTTGGACCACTTATCAATGCAGCTAAAAACAAGATTTATTGATCACCGGGAACTACTTTCAAAAATTCAAAATATTCTGCCGATTAAGTGTTCAGAGCTGAATACAAAAGAAATCAGTGAAACGGTAAATACTTTTGCAAAAGAATGGCCAAATGACATAAAGGGATCTACTGATGATTTTATAGCTGAAATGACCATGTGGCGCAGGTAACAAATTATTTAAAATCTATAAAAATATTTTTTGCTATCTATAATATTAGATAAATTAATATAATTTTATTTTTATAATTTTTTTTGTGCATTACCTATTCTTTCAGGCATTGTTTAAATATGTCAAAGGATAAACGGCCAAAAACATTTATAGACACCCTCAATACTTGTGATTCGACATTGTATCAACCAATACACCGATTTTTACAGATCGGTGCAACTCTTCCAGTATCTGTGGCAACAAGTGAACGGTCTTTTTCTTGTCTTCGAAGACTGAAAACATATCTGCGCAATAAGACTGGTGAAGAGCGATTAAATGGACTGATGCTATTGAATTTATATAGAGACGTGGAGGTGACCTATGATGAGATCATTAATATAATGGCTAAAGTACCGAGACGTCTAGACCTTATTTTATAATGAAAATTGTAATAATGAATTAATATGAGTATTGAGTATACTATTAAAAGTAGGTAGGTATCTAAAAGCTAAAAAAAATTCAATATGATTAGTATGATATTTTTATGAACATTTTTTTTAAANCCCCCCCCGAAATTTTTTCCTGCGTTCGCGCCTGGCGGACCACGAATTTTGTAAAAAAATCTTTGAAGCCCACTATAATAGCACACCTATATACGTATTAATCGTATTATAATTATAAAATACATATTAGGTATATGAGATAAAACTACATTCAAATCTCAAACATTCGATACCGTACACTTATTTTACACTGTAGTTAATATTGATAAAATATTATTATAACCAGAAATATTATAAGTATGAAACAAATATGTACCTATATAATAATATTATATTGTTCACGGCCCACGTATATTTGATATTACGTTTTTTGTTATAAATTATAATTATTATTATATACATAAAGTAATTTATTTTACTACCTATTAGTAATTATAGTAGGTTGACATTGTTTTTAATGAAAACATTAAATTTAAAAATGTTTTTTTTGTCTAAAATATAATAGGTACCTAATATTTATAAATTTATAATAATATAATGTAGGTAACGTAAACGTTATAATGTCATGAATAACGTTTTTAAATTAATAACAAAATAATAAAATATCGTTATTCATAATTTAAATAGTATGTAATCTTGTCCAAATTCACGTGGTTTTGATGAATTTTATCAAAATTTTAACTTATAAATGGTATTAAAATTTAATTGTGCCAATGTATTTGAAATCAAACCTTTTTTAACGAGTGAACATTTTTTATCGATATTTATAGAAATAATATTAAAACAATTAAAAATTTGAAATGTCTAGAAATAACTTAAAAAATTAAAAGTTCCATCATTATAAAACACGATAATATTTGTATAAATATTTCGAAAAGATTTCATCTATCTACAGTTACTTGTTTTTTTAATTATAAAAAAATATGAAAAATCTTTTAAGAAGAAATAGTTATTTTAATGAGTATCACAAGTCATAAAAATGACCCTCATAAAAAATAATATGACTTTCCGGTTATCTTATTTTTAACAAAACTAACAAAACTAATGAAGAATCTTGTATTAAATTTTCAATTTTTTGATATGAAATATAGATATTTTTATGAGTTTTTGATAACAAAATATTTGAGATTTTATAAATTTCAAAATACAAAATTTAAACTGTTATCAAGTGTTCAATAAATTTTTATTGGCAAATGAATAACTTATAAGGGATGTTGTAATAAATTGTCAAGTATTCTTACCAAACGAAAACTTTTTAATGACATAAATAAAAAAAAAAATTGAAAAATAAAATAAAAAATTTCAAGTATCTTTAATTTGTAAAATAAAATGATGTAAATAAAAACGTGTATTATATGCTAGTGATTAGATTAGTACAAAAATATAAAATCTTTTAATGATCTGATTTTTTTTTGATTTTTTACAATTTTACATACATAAAATACTATGCATGTTGAGAGTATTTGTACAAATATTTGTACTTATAGGCTTTTAGAGTTACTAAAGTAAATTTTTTTCAGAATTTAGGTAATCAATTTTGGAAAAATTTTATACGAATAAGACACTTCTGTCAAGATTTATATTATAACAAAATATGTATTCTGTATATTTACACACAATTCTGACTGAATTATTAAATAATTCAATTCACTGTTAATAAAATTATAAGGTTTTTGTTTTTAAGGTTAACTATTACATAATAACTAAAGTAATGAGTTAGCCTTAAATTGTAATTTTATTATTTGATAGTCTGGTTCAGAAAAATGTATAACAGTTTCAACAGTGGTTGTATATTTTAAAAATTAAATAGCAATTATGTTGATAAAGTTAAGTCAGATAAGATTGTAATAAATAATGTTGTAATAAAATGTTATCATCTTAAATATTAAGGTTAATTAGTTAGTATAAAATACATAAACTAAAGTTCAAAGCACAAACATATTTTCATATATTTTTAGATATCAATTTATTGTGATAAATATAAAATATTTACAAATATTCTTAAAATTATAAATTACCATTTAAAATGATGGTAGTTTATTGATTTGTGTTTGTTTTTTAATTAATATTTTTACCATTTCATCTAACGAACCACTATAACTGTCACTAATCTTCTTATCAATAGTGTCCACTAGCTGACGCCACCTGTCTGCTGTGATCTGTCTTATTTTGTCAGCCTCTTTTCCTTCTTCAGTATCATTAACTGTATAATCTGTATCATGTTTTTTTAACATCAATGCATTGGAATTACCACATCCTATACGAGTCCATGCTTCTTCCACATTCTTCACACAGACAAGTATATGACTAGTATTGTTTTGAACAGTTTTCACTACCTCGCGTAAAATTTCTGATTTACCTTTATATTGAGTCTAAAAAGATATATAATTGATTTTTTAGCAGAACTTATGAAGAAAATTATTATATTACTATTTATCTAGAATATAAAATAAATTATTTATTAATGCTTTAACTACCACATTTACAAATATTTTAAATTTAAAATTAACAATTTGAAAAAAATAAGGAAAGAATGAAATACTTAATACCTATATATTTATTATTATAAATTAAAATTTTACTTAGAAATAAACACTACAAGGAAAAAGAATAAACTAAATATCAGAATTTCATCTAGAGTTGTAAAATATATAATATATATTTTTATCAAAAGCATCAAGAAAACTTAGATAATGATTTGAAATTTATTTTATTTTATAATGTTAACAAGTATAAGGCATTAACTATAGATTATAAATTATTAGTTGAGTATGTTTTAATAAGAATACAATAATTATATGTAATTATTACATTTAGATAACAAATACAACTATATTAGGAGTCACATAAAATATCAAAAGTTCTTAGAGGGCCAAAATGTAAGTACACATAATATATTATAATATATTAATGCTATTATTATTATTATATAATATATTATTTATGTACGCGAAAACGACTTTGAGTATTATTCATATTTTTAGATTATTTAAGATTATTTACATAATAGCAAACAAAAAGGAACGAAATCTTCAACAAAAACCTCCTGGGAAAAAGTTCCAGACCCCTCCCAAAAAAGTAAGCCGCCTGAATCAACTCTTACTTTTATTTGTATTGCTTAACAAATGGCCAGCTTTTAAATAAATAAAAAAATCATTTTAAATGTACACACACTTAGAGGTTATGAAGGAAGTGAACTAAAAAAAAAAAAGGAAAAGAAAATGATTCCCTTCCAAAAACGGCAGCTAAATAAAGAAGTATCAACATTGCGACCAAGTTTGTTTTATACCTCATTCAGTAACTGGCTATTGTAAAGAAATGTAAAGTTGATATGTCAGAAATATCAATTATACACCAAATAAATAAGAAAACTAAAAATATTATTTATCCACACATGTTTCACTGAATGTTGGCATTCGGTAACCAAATTTAACACGTATGCAGGCCCGGATTAAGATCTACAGTGCCCATAGGCTGTAAAAAATTTGGTGCCTCTATTTAAAAAAAAAATTGTACACATTTCTCTACTCGATACTTGAATAAATAATAAAATATTATTTTAGGTTTATTAGCCACATTAATATGTACATATATAATGTATAATATAATATGTAATGTGAAAACAAGTAAAAATTTAAAATTAAAAGTAAGGCTGTTGAAAGCAGGTCGATTTTTGGTCGTTTTTCGTGAATTTAGACCAATAAGCGAAAGAAAAATTTACCCAGTAAAAAAAGTCCAATTTTAATTTTGAAAACATATTTGAATTTCTTATTCTCTTTTCTAGGTTTTGTAAGAAATGGATTTTCAATTTTTTTTTATATAAAAAAATAGTAACACTAAAATACTAAATTAAGATGAATTTTGAAAAAAAAATTATATGTTAACTTATGCACACTAATGATCAGTCACAACACACACAGTTACACTTAACTCACGAAGAATATCAAATATTGCCTAAATATAACCTGTTCGCTTTCAACAGCCTTTATTTTATATTTTAGGTATATAAAAATTAAAAATATAAAATAACTTTATTATAAAAAATAACTTCAGGATAGTATGCAGTGCCCGTGCCCCTAAATCCGTGGTTGTGTAGGCTGAAGCCTAAACTGCTTACGCCTAAATCCAGACCCGCAAGTATGTATTTTATATAACAGAAGTACACTTGGGATGGCTAGTTAAGTATAATTTCAAGTTGGTTTGGCCATAAATTTTTGTTTTCTAAATACATATGTTAAATCTCTTAATTTGAATGATGTTCATCTTATTGAACATTTTATGTGTAATTAATTTAATTTAATTTATTCTATAAAAATGTAATTTCTTCAATATTTCAGATATTTATTATTTTCACTAAAATTTGGTCTGAATGAATTGTAAAACTGAATAGAATATATTACAATGGGATTTATAAAAGATATAAACTATAAAATATCTCAAGAGAATTTACACATTGCAATATATCCTGAAATAATGCAGAAATCATAATTATGTTAATTTTTTTTTTATGTAAAACTCACAGGAAAAAGGACTACAATTATTTCATATTTTGGTAAAAGTTTTAAAAAATAATTTTTTATTTGTTTTCAAAAACAAGGTTAGGTTAGGTGTTTAGGCCTTTTTGTAGTTTATTTTCTAAAAGTTTTGATATTTCAACATTTTATTTTTTATTAATTTCATGATCTTTAATATTTTTTTCTAGTTTTAAGAAAAATTGTGAATTTGTGCCGCTGGCAAATGCTTTCGGTGGACTAAAAAATATATTAAAAACCACTATATTTTAATGAAAGTAAAATATTTGAAAATCAACTTTTTCAGAAAAATAAACTTTAAAAAATGGCTATTTTTCAATTTTATAGACAATATTAAATAAAAATTATTTTTTAAAACTTTTTTACCAAAACATTAAATTAAAAGTAAAATATGAAGTATTTGTAGTCCTAGGCTTTGTCTTATTTATATATAAAAAAAAAAAAACAGAATCATGATTTACATTATTTGAGGTGATATTGCAATGGGTAAACCCTTACAAGCAATGGAACATAATATAATTTGTACATGTTGGAATTTAATATATTGTATATTAAAATTAAAATTGTTTACCTCTGGATTATAGGGTGTAGAATGAGTTTTTCGTTTTGCTTTAATTTTCTTTGGATCAGAAACTATTTTGTTTTGAAAACTTTTTATAAAGTATGTTGCTAAGGAAAGAAATACGCATGATATATTCAAAGTCTGAAAATTAAATAGAATAAATTAATATGCATTAATTTAGTATTAATAATAAATACAATGATATTTCTTACATCTATCATATTTGTAAGTATTTCTAATACTTCTTTTCTTCCTTCTAATTTTAGACTAGAATCTATTTCATTTATTGCTTTTGAAATAACAAATTTACAGTATGTAATTGATTTATCAAATGCAATGGTTAGTTCATTAGCATTGGTTTTCATTTTTGCAGTCCACTCATCATCCGTGGAAACAGAAGTTTTTACATCTGACCCTATTGTTTGTATAAATTCAATAAAGTTGATGACAATTGTCAACATAGTCTTAGATTTATCGAAACCAAATAACTTGGATCCAAAAAAACTTCCAAATACACTATTAGGAACTGGAACTGGAGGATCACTTTCCAATTGAACGCTAAGGGTCTTCAAAGTTTTCAAATGAAGATCTAATTGATCTATGTCATTTGAATTGAGAGATTCATCATCAGGATTGAGTCCATTTACTTCTGATGTAGTTTTAATATTTTGAGCACTAGATTGTTTTATCATTCTTGCACTATAATAAATACAACTTAGCAAAACAGCACGGATTTCTAATAAACGTAAATCATGTGAAAATATTTGATTTGAATGTTCTGTAGTTAAGCATCGTGTAGGAGGATTGTAGTTTATTAAAACTGAATAGTCTCGGTTGTTAATCATTTTTTTGAGTTGAGACTTTGAAGCAATTTCTGGTACACCATTCATTTTTAATAAAATCTAATAAATGTGAAATACACAAACAATTTGTTAGCCAAAAATTTTAATTTAATTAATTAATATTAAAAATACCTCTAAGCAATCATCCAAATTATCAACATCAAGTAATGAAATGAAATAGTTTTCTATAAGACACATAGAATGATGAATAGAATATTTAAGTTTTTCTCTAAATTCCACAAATTCAATAATTTTGATAAACGATCCAAATTTGTAAGATATTGTTAGATGATCTGCGACCTAATAAAATAGTTTAGCAAAATAAATATTCAATGAAATAAGTATAATCTGAGATTTTGTTTTGATTTTCCTACCTCTCGATAGTTATGTGAGAAGAATCTAATAGTTGTAGCATATAGTTTAGATGCATTCTGGAAACGACCTTCATTGAACATTTGAAAGGTATGTAAATAACCTAATGAATCCAGCTGAGTATTTTTTATCTCTAAATTTATATATGCTAAATTTGATGCATCAGAAGCTCCTAAGAAGATTAATTAATATTATATAATAAGTACATTATTATCATAATAAAAAAACAATGCTATGTAAAATATAACTATAGTTACCTAACATATGGTAGAATTTTAATAATAACAATTTTATATGAAAATTTGAGGGACTTAGAGCATATGCATACTCAAGTACAACAGTGGCTTCCCTTATATACGTGAGTCTATTATTTTCAACCCAAATATCATACATTAAATGTGCCATCATTATAACAAAAGTATCGTTTGCCCTAAAATAAAATATTTACAGTCAACGTAATTTGTTTATGACAATCAATTATTATAATTGATACATTATCACATATACATAATCTTACATTATTTCTGAAGATCTTTTGCTATTATTAAATATCTCACATTTGTGATAGCATCTGAGTAAACGATCAGCAAGTTTTAACTTTTCTTCGGTGTTCATGAGATCATGAATTCCAACATGTCTGGCTAATTGGAGATATGATAAATAACATTCCATTTGAGGTTTCTGGAAATATATGAATATTATAAATCATAATAAACAATAGACTTATACATTATAATTGTTTTCAATACTGGTTCTATAGTGGTAAACACTAATGTTATGTAAGGAAGGTAATAAAACATGTGTTATATTGCTCAGGGAAGGATAAGACTAATGCAATTCACACCTGGCCAAGACATTTTTTTTTTTTTTACTAGAATTATACTTGGTTAATATCTCTTAAAATCAAAAAGTACTCACAGTTTTTGGAAACTCTCCTTCTTTTAAATTAACAATTTCATCTAATATCTTCAAAAATTCATCCAGTAATTCTTCTTTTAAAAATGACATATACGGTCTTAGATCATAAAAACAGCATGGCTTGTGTCCAAATATCTTAAAATATTCAGTTAAAAGATTGATAGCATCACCTGGAATTATTGTTTATAATATATAATATAATTTGAGCATAGAAGACAGTAAGAAGAAATGGGATAACAAACACTTGGAAAATTATAAAATAACAATTTAGAAATAATCCAATGACTATTCTAAATATTGATAAAAATGTATAAAGTTGAAAAAAAATTGAAGTAACACGATAGAATAATTAAATTAATATTTTTAATGTTATTTATGCAATTTAAATGAATTATCTTACCCATATATTTATAAGCATTTTCTTTTAATCTAGAATATAATTCAAGACGAGCAAGATATACTCCTCTTTGAGGATAGTTTTGCTCAGAATTTAATTTTTGCAATTCATTTAGAAACAACAAAGCTTCTTCTATAGATGAATCAAAAGGGGGTAAACAATCAGTATTACCATTGCAGTTTAAGTATTTATCCTTAGACTCAATTATTTTAAATAATGAATCATAATATTTAGTATAGTAAATCCATGAATCTATGCTATTAAATAAATAAATACACATTAAATATCATAATTTAAACAAAGAATTAATTGAAATGTAAAATATTTTATTTAAAGTCAAGAAATAAGAATTAGAAATAAGTATATATAAGCTATAATAAACTACAAAAAATGACTTACTCTTTAAGAAGTAAACTTTTTAGATATGAGTTTGCTTCAGCATACATTTCCAATTCAAAATAAATATCAATTTTTTTGCGTGTGAGACCCACAGTTCGATGTAGCTTATCACCTAGTGGACCATTAAGAATTTCTAAACTTTCTTTGTATTTTTTCTGAAAAATTATTAATGTATATTTAACATTTTAAAAATAAAATTGTATTTAAGTAACGGTTAACAATAATATTACCTGCATATCTAATATCATCAAATACAACTGAATTTCTTGTTCAGCATCAATTTTGTCTTCATTAATATATTTTTGCACCATTCGTTCTGCTAATGGTAGAGTAATTCTTTTTGATATTTCATCATTTGCTTGATATGCCTTAATATATATTATATAAATAATAAATTATGAAATTATATGTAATATGACAGTGTTAATAGTATTGATAAATCCTTTATTAGGTATTTATATTTTTATTTTCTTAGGAAAAAAAAGTGAACATTAATCTAAGTATTTGTTGATTAAATATTAGTAATATTTTAATAACTTAAAATGTACCTGCATAACAATACTCATAATAGCCCAAAAATAATATGGGTTATTTGGTTTAACTTTATGGAGAGCTAAGGCAGTTTGCTGTTGTTTTTTGTAATCACAAACACGAACATAAGACATGAAAAGACTAGATAATAACTCTTCATTAATTGGATCTTGGAGTAAAGCATCCTCGTATACTTCACATACCATATGAGCTAGGTATACAATTCAAATAAAATATATTTTATTTACTTAAACACAAATACTATTCAAATTACGTTTTTTTAACTCTCTATAGCAAGCTGTTAATGCAAGCAATGTTGATTCATCAGATGGTTTGCATTCTCTAACTTCTTTCAACAATGTTATTGCCTCTTGGTCTTTTCCTAGACGGACTAAGGTCAAGCTCTTCAGTGCCTGTATGAAATAAATATGGTTTTAATTCCAAATAATTTGACTAGAAAAATCAACTTAAGAATTCTATCTTGGTTCATACTTTGGAACAATTTTGACCTGGTAATTTTTTTATTAATTTGTCCAACTCGTGCAAGGCCTTTTTATAATTTCCGTTGTCTATCCATTCTGTAAGTAAAAAAAAAAAAAACCAAGAATAAAATTTAAGAACGTCGAACCGTAGGAGAATTATTTGAGTACCATAGATCGGTCTCAACCGCCGTTCCGCCATAGAATTATCGTTCCTACTAAGCCTGCTTCTGGACGCCATCG
Organism: Aphis craccivora; assembly: GCA_009835225.1. NCBI lineage: Eukaryota > Metazoa > Arthropoda > Insecta > Hemiptera > Aphididae > Aphis > Aphis craccivora. Next base: position 9,078 of record VUJU01004000.1, on the reverse strand, counting down.
GTACTGTTGTAAAATACCCTTTTTTCCGTGCAGTTACCGACCGAGATTAAGAGGTACCTATGAATGGCCAAAAAAAGACTTAGTACTCGCAGTAGGTACAGTAAATGGTCGGGTATGAATAAAATTTAAAGTGATCGAAATCACATTATTCACATTTGCCGTGTTTATAACCACAAAAAAAAGAAAAAAAAAAATTGTTAAGAGAGTGAAACTGCGCAACCAGTGTTGCTTGTACTGATAAAAACGAAATCATGTACCGAAAAAAAAAAAATAAAACCGTAAGTGTTGTACGCACTACGCACGGAGGTCGATCTTGGAGGTAGATAATATTACATACATGGAGCGTGAAGTGAAATCAAAACGCGACGTTCCGCTACCACCGCCACCGCCGTCCGCCACCGCGGTCGGTGCGACGGTAAACAAAAATCACTGAAGTTGTTACCTGTTAAACGTTTACTGCGCCGTCCGTTGTCTGCGGACATCGGAGCTGTTCGCCATCGTTGTAATATCTTGTTAAAATACGATTTTGGACGCGTTTGACGGTCGTCCATGTTGTCTCGGTGATCTGACGAACGTACGGCCGAGCGGGGCCGGTTCTTGAGTACACAACGATCGTCGATCAACCATGCAGCCATTGGTACCGCAGTCGTAGATTTTGTGTGTTAACCTGTGGTACAGCAACAAAATCCTTTTCACCCTCAATCGTCAGCGATAGTTCCAAGATTACGACATCCGTCGCGAGCGCTACGCGTACCGGACCCGACGCCCGAATCGTGCGCGCCGCTGCCCGCTACCCTTAGTGCCTCTCGGCTCTCATTTCAGCGTCCGATCGGCTCGTTTGCGCGTCCGTCCGTTTCTCTCAGGACCACCCCCGTCCGTCATCGGCCATAACCGAATCGCGTTGTTTCATGTTTACGTTGTGACATCGGCACATCGCCGTCGTCACTAGTTGCGTTGCATCGCGTTTACTTTAATTTTTCGTTTATACATCGTTGAAATCCGTCACCGCCGTGTCCGACCGGTATTACTGCCGTTGGATCGTCTAAACGATTTCATCGCCCTCGTGTCGTGTGACCGACGCCGCCATTTGTTGTCGAGCGTTCCGGGTGTAACCCACCCGTCCGTTTTGCGTTTTCTCCGTCGGTCCGACATTTTCGTTTGTCGTTTCATCGATCGCTTTTTCGTCGTCGTGGTTTAGCGAACTCGAACTGCCCGTGCAGTCTGCTCGAGCGCGTACTCGCGTACATTACACCGATCACAAACACGCGAGCGCGCGCGCGTATAACCGTTGTCGTTTAGTCACGTCGATGTCGTAATGGCCGCTAAGAGATCAGTTTCGCCCGGGCCTATCGACCTGATGAAGGTAAGCCCATCGCGCCGTCCGACTACATTTTCAACGGGCGTCTCCGATTACGGTATTACGGTTTCGTTTTCGAAGCGAGCCCGCGCGACCAGGCCGAGCACAACGCAAACGAGTAACGAGGTAAGATGCGTTGCGCGGACTGGGCGCCGCCCTCGTTTATTTGTTTTCAATAATTCTACATCGTCTGGTATGTTTCTGGCACGTTAAGTATTGAATAATCTGTGTCGCCGTTATTACGATCCATCGATATATTTTTCTTCGTGAACGATCTGAAGAGACGCTCGCAAATGTTCAACGAATATTTATTATCTAAACAATATGTCTGTTCCTACCCAACTGTTGCTTATGTTTTGTTTTGGTTTTTAGGAAATAATGAGGTTGATTGCTGAACCGAATTCGGTGAACAACAAAAAAAGACAGGAAAACCCTTCCATTCCACACCCATTAAAGAACATTGATCCTACAGCATGTAACCTATGCAGTGATAGTACAGGATTCATATGCAGCGAAAAATATCATAAATCCTCAGATAAACCGTAAAATAATATTATTATTTATGCATGCCTTAATTAAATATTTAATATATTATAATGTTATGTAAATATTTGTGTTCATGCAATGAATAATTTCCTTGTTGGACACTGATTTAGCGGAGCCTATATCTATATCGATAATGTGAGTAAAATTAAATCATTATTAAAATTAACCATATTATTACTGATTTGCTTTTGTTAACTTATTATATTGTATATTTTAGAATCCAGTATTTCAACCCTAATTTTTCCAGAAATAAATATGATGGTAAGAAGATTGATAACTTTAATACAAGTTATTATTTTACTTATAAGTTTCATTTAAAAAATAGAAAATTGTTAGGTATTTTATTAAATTATTATATATTTTATTTTTACAGCAGTTAGACACAAGATGAAAAATATATTTGATTTTGAACATCCGTTTGTTAAATTTGAATCATTCCTCGAAGAAGTACCAATACAGCGCAAATTCAGTTAGTAATGTTACACATTTTTTTTACTTAAAATATTTTAATTAATTTATCATTTTTATCAGATGTTAAACCTCCTGCCAGAAAACAGTTAGATAAGCTAAAAATGATTCGCAAGAATGAAAGATGTGTTGTATGTAAAAAAGGTGTACTTGATGGACGATTAGTGCAATGTCATCATTGTACTAGACTTTATCATCTCAATTGTTTGGATCCTCCTATCCGTGATTGGGATCATAATATGAGATGGGTCTGTCCAGCACACGATCACTTTTTAGTTAGTCATTTAATGTTTTATTTGATATGTTTTTAAATTAATTTTTAAAGCTAATTGTTCACTCAAATGTCCATTAACATTTTGAAATATTAGGAATTGGCATATCCTGACGTCTTTCCTCCTGGTCAAAAATTACTGACTACTAATAGTATAACAACAAAACGGTCGCGATGTGAAGAACCATCTAAATCAGTAGACGAAAAATTCCCAGCACCTGATCACGTTTCCAAAATTCATAAAGAGGTAATAAGTTTTTAAATTATTAAATAAGACAAATCTTAAAATAGTAAAAATAGCTATAGAATATACACAATATTTATTTCAAGTTTAATAATCTATCTCATCTGTGACAAATATAAATGTAATTTAAGTTAAGTTAGAACCAACACTAACCAGTTATATTTTTTGTAGGTTAGTCCTAACCTAATTAAAATTTTAAGGTTATGTTACTATGAAACCTAAGATAACCTAACTTTAAAAATGAAATTAGTAATAACATTACATATTTATATTTTTGTTTTAAAAAGTTGGTCCTAATCAAATATTATTAAAATTTTTATAAAAAGAAGTATTATATTGCATAATTTAAAAATACTAATGTTAATATTTAATTTATTTGTTTGCGTCTAGCCAGAACATAGAATTCCAACAACTTCTAAAGAAAATTCATCTTTAAATATTTTATGGTAAATTTTTTTCTATAATTGGATGTACTAGAAAGATCATTTAGGTTAGATTAAGTTTTGAATAGTCTCAAAGTTGGTAACTTTGTTATCATTTTTATACCAGATATCATTCCAAATTATCAGATAAGATTTTTTATTCATCAATTTTACAACTCTTTTTTTTTTGTGGAATTGAATAATACAATCCAATTTTCATTTATTTTACTAATTTTTTACTCCTATAAATGAAAGTCGTTTGGGTGAGGTTAAGATAGGTTGGGTTTATTGATTATTTGTTTTTAATCTCGATGTTCAAATTTATCAAACATCATAAATACTTATCTACTTATCATCGGACTGATAACTGGTATCAAATAAGTAAATAACTATTATCAAAATTTAAATAAAAATATCCGTTTAATAACGGGTGTCCTTATTGAAATATTCTTTAATTTATTATTCACATCTAGTCATCTTAGTCATACAATTTTTTTCTAACAACTTCAAAATTGTTTTTATAATTTTTATAACAATAATTTTATTATGATCATTTTTTACAGTGACATAGCATCAATTGAATTAGAAACAATAAATTCTATTGAAAGGATGAATAGTAAGTATCATCTTAAAAAAAATTACTATACTCTATTCAAAATAAAACCGTGACCAGGCCAACTTCTGCGCATGGGCGTGGCCTCGTTTCGCAGTGCTAGCATACCCGATCGGAATACCGAACAGTGGTAGGGACTAAGTGTCTGACCGCCGCCTGACGAAATCTGGTCGCCGCCTGGTCACGGTCTTATTTTAATAAAAATTTGTTTTAAATTTAATAATTGTTTAATTTTTCACATTTTCAGAAACTAGTAGTATAACAAATTATGTTTGCGATAAGTTTCTGCAAAAAAGCAAAAGTTTACAGCCTATAAAATGCAGTGCCACTTTGACTTGTTTATCTATACCCATCACTATATCTGTACAGAGAGAAGTTATAACTATAGGCAAAAGTGAGTTATTTATTTAATTGAAGCTTAAATTAATATCCTTATTGAACATAATATATAATACATTTTTGTAGGTATTCAAAATCGAGTCTGTTTGAAATCTTGTAAAAATTGCGAAAATATTTCTGATTTTCATGCTACCATCAGTTTTGATGAAGTACGTATTAATTGTTTTATAAATAGTTTTAAATTAACTTTTAAGTGATTTTAATATAGTCCTTATATTTTTAGATATTCCATTTTATTATAAATTATTTTAGATAAATATATAAATATAATTAAAGACATTTTAATAGGCATTTTATAACTTATAATTATATTAAAATATTAAAGTAAGTACAGCATACAAACATTTTTGATGTTCAAATTAAACCACCTGCATATAATTTTATATTTCTTAGTTTTATTTGAAATAATCCGACAGTATAAATAAAGTATTCAAGACCCATATATTATGCAATGCAACAAAAATTCTGCATGATATGACTAGGGAATCCGAAATAAACCGATAAAAATTGTTCATTTGTCGTATCTCCCCTTTCAGCCATGTTATTAAGTTAGGTTAGGTTAGTCATCGTGACAACACCCGTATCAGTGGAAGCCGTAATTGGGCGTGACTACCTAATCAGCGAAAGCCGTAATTGGGTGTGACTACCCAATCAGTAAAAACCGTGATTGGGTGTTACCTAACCTAACCTAGTGATAGCCTATAACGATTGCCTATTATCGACCAGGTTGTTATGCGCTTTGTTGTTTTATATACACAGAAGCTGGCTTTACCGAAACATTTGTTTTATACTACAAAGACTTAAAATACTTTATTTACAATTTTCATTAGTTTAGAATTACTTTAAACTGTTAAAATAATATTTTGACTATAGTTTATTGTATTATGAAATATTTTAATTCGTAGTTAATACATTGAAAAATATAAAATTAATATCTAGGGTACCATGTATAAAAAATGTCCAATAACCTTTTTTTACACTTATAATTTAAATTGACTTTGTTGATCATATTTTAAGATTTCGTTTAAACTAATTTGTGAGTTAAGTTTAGAGTTAAATTAAATGAGATTTTTGTCAATATTTCACATTGATAGCTAGTAATCTAATTCAAATATTTTTTATTAAAATTAATTTTATATATGGTTGAAAATATAATTATGCGAAAATACAATTTAACCAAAAATTGTAATTTTTGTTTTCTTGTATATCTCACCAATGACCTATCCAATGGAGGTGTAGGGAATATAGCACCCACCCCAAAATTTCTTCAAAATTCAAAATGACTTATATTAATACTTACAAACCATACTTTTTTTAATTGTATGGTAGTTTATATTAGGTTATATAATATGTTAGGTTTAGGTAGGTAAATAGTTCGATAACCTAGATCGTCACATTGTCTGCCACCATGCGGCGATCGTCGCGTCAGCTGATACAACGTGCAACCGGTTAGCCATGCCTACCGTACTACTATAAGGATAGCTATTTCAAAATCTACAACACCAGCTTCTAGAAAAAAAAGTAATACATGCACGATTGACCGCCGATCCGTATTATCAGAAGATGATAATTGAGATTAAAACACTAATTATTTAATGACAATAAACTTGGAAATTCCTTTATTTTTAGAAAATGTTTCAAAGTTTTATTATTTTCTATTACATATACAAGGGTATTTTTAGTGGAACGTTGTAGAAATCAATCTAAGAAACTAACCTTTGTACATGGAAATTCTCATGGAATATATAACTCCTTATCATATTTTATTGTTGAGTACCTTATATATTTTAGTTCATGGCTAAATTATTAGTTATTCGGTATTTTTTTATCTCGATGTGATAAGATCATAAACAAGGCATGTGTCCAAAATGTATGAGTAAAATTTTTTTTTTCGTTTTGTATAAATTTATTTTGAAATCGGTATTTTTTTCTCGGTTATAGATGTTACGGTAACTAAAATATTTACCGAATGTATAAGCAATTCAAAAGTAACTAACCCCATCTAGGTTACTCATTAACATTACAGAAAATAATAAGATCTGTCATTTTACATTTTAAATAACAATGCATTGCGATTGTATAAATCTAATAATTAATGTATTATAAAATTCCCTATGGTACTCTATTTGATATTTGAGAGGACTGGTACATAGAGTTATATATTATGGGCTGTTACAAACTTTAAGTTACCTATTACTTTTTGATAGTTATAATTTTATTAACGCTAAAAAAAAAAAAAAAAAAAAAAAAATAAGGCTTAGTTACTTAGTAGTTCAACATTTTTTAAATTTATTACAATACGATAAGATTATCAGTGTTATCAATCATTGTATGTTGATAAATTTACAGAATAGAATAAATTCATTATTGAAAAATTCTAATCATTTTTATAAGTGTAATCAACGAACCTAATCACTACTTTAAACGTTTTTTTTTTAGAAAACTGGGAATTTTATTTTGAAAAATCTAAGTCAATTTGGTGTTATAGTTGATAACGCGTCCTATTTTGGAAATCATAAACAACCATCAAATAATCATGAACTGAAGAAAGTCAATTCTGAACTTCAACGGCATATAAATAAACAAAGAAAAACAATTAAAAAAGATAAATTTATTCAAGTCACCACTAACAGTGACGATGAAAAACCAGTAGTCAAATATGCTGGTAAAAAACGTCCATTTAATTATAAACCAATCACTAAATACTATATCAGTAAGTACAAGAATATGAAGCATAACTATAAAAAAGCTCAGTGCAAGTGTTCTAAGAGATTCGTCCAAAAGGACGGTTACTCTGGTTTAGCTGTTTTGCGTAATGAGTCTATAATATTTATTGGTTGCATGAAATTTAAATTTTCTTATGATGAGGGCACAATAAAAACTCTCAAAGTATGTTCAGAAGAATCGCTTTCCAAGGTAGATACGATAGTCAAAAAAAAATCCTTCAATGAATCACATTTAAAATGTTTCTCTGAACAAGAAAATGGCAGCAATGTATTAGTTGATACAATAAATCATCTTAACTCATTTTCCATTAATGAAAATAGCTCACTTGAAGATACAGATACAAACTCTATTAACAAACTAAACAATATTGATAAATTAAATTTAGATAATTCAGCACACAATGAAATAGTTAATACCATGGTTGAAGGTATATCTGAGTATATTGTACACGATCATAATATACAATCATCAGAAATGAATTTATTTGAAACATCAGACTCAGAATACATACAAGATTGGAATATAATGAATGCTTTATCAACCAATGAAAATTCATGTTCTGCCAGTGATTTAATACAAGAAGTTGAAGTCAATGAGTCGTCTGAGTATAGTGAAGTTGTTGAAGAAGAAATTGTGTATGAAATGAATTATGTACCTCTTCATATTGATGATGCTCAAGAGTGGGTAATAGAAGAGATTGTAGTTGAAAATAAAGAACCTGAACATTCTGATGACTTACAGTCGTCATTAATAGTTGGATCTCCTGTACCTGCTTGTGACGATGAGGACTTAAAGACTGAACATATATATTGTGCACGCAGTCTAACATATGATGATGAGGTCATTGTAATATCAGATGATGACGAAGATGTTAACTATATAACCGATAGCGATAACGATGGGGAAGATTAATATGCTGTAATTTTTTCCATAACATTTTGTTTTTGATTTATTAAGGTTTGTTAAAGATTTCTATGATACCAGTATAAGTTTTTTTCCAATTTTCCATTGTACCATTACCTTATTTATTTATCAATTACTGTATAAAAATATTGTTAAATTTATAACTAAGTTAAGTTTTTTTTATTTTGCCTACAATTATAACCATTATATTAGCATTATATTAGATATATACAAAAATAATAATAAAATGATTGATCGTGTGATTATATCATATTATTATTACCCTATAAATAACTTAATATTATTTGGTTACCTTGTTACACAATTAATTTTAGTTATTGTTATATTAAGACTTAATTGTGTCTCAACAGGTTTAAATTATTTAACATAAATTTATGTTTGCCAAGTTATTACTTTATAATTGTATTAAAATCTATACAACAAAATATTGTTATATTTACAGTGAAAATTATTATTATATTTAATTATTATAATTTTATTTTATCTGTTTAAAATAAGATTTTATGATAATATTATCTTCTCTACAAGTGTTAAACGCTGATGTTAAACTTGTCCACTATTATAAAGCTAGTTTAATATTTAATTTAACAATCAAGAACTAAAATCATATATTGTTATTGTTATATAATTTTGATCTATGTAGTATTATTAAACATAATATCTAGAATTTAATACATTAAGATATTTATACATAAATTAAGTTAAGTATTTATCTATTATTAAATAGAAAAAGTTAGTGTGAAAACAGAATTAAATTAATATTGTATGTATTTTTTTCTTATTATTAAAAATTGGAGATAACCCAATGAATATGTTATGTATAAAAGAAATTCATAAAAGGGGCGTGGTCATGATGTTGGCGATCAATCAAATAAAATCTTTTGTATCGTAACATCTTATTGGTCCATTTTAACGGTAGCATACGTCGGTGATTGGTGAAGTACAATAGTATGAGCAAAACAAATGCAGTACCAACTACACAAGGTTAGGTCATAGAATAAATCATGACAAAATAGATAGGTATGATCACATCGGTACGTGTTCTCGTCTGATCTAGCGCACCACGCCTACTTCTGTTCTCGTGAACAAATTTCATATATCCGGTAG
>VUJU01003999.1:0-15227 GCA_009835225.1 Aphis craccivora | reverse complement strand
AAATTATTTCACAATAACACAGCCAACCACCCAAATCCACTCATTTCCAATCTTTCCTCTCTCACTCTCCCCAATAATCCACCACGTCGTCTAAAACGAAATTGGCCACAGGGACCTCCTCAACCAATAATAATTAAAAAAAAAAAAAAAAAATACCGCAATTAAAAGTCTAGAATCGAGTTAGTGTTGTTTGGACACCCCCTTACATCAAGCCGTCCAGCCTTGTAAAAATTAACCATATTACTTATTGTATAGTATAATACAAATTGTATATATTTTCTTTAAAAAAAAAAAAATCATTTCATAACTCGCTTGAAAATATTAAAAACACTGAAATATTTAGCTATTCAATTTATTGTTTTATAAAATTAGTAATTTAACTGAATTTAATTTTAACTATACCTAGTTTATAGGTACCTAATTTGTTACATTGTATAATAATATCGAATGGTTATGTATATAAAAAAAACAATTATACAAATTTGAAATTACCAAAATAATTGGTGCTTACTAATTAGACACTAAATTCCTTCATATAAATTATAAACCACTTAATTAATGTTCATATCTTCACATATTAAACACATAATATTTGTACTTATATTATGTTTACTGGGTAAAAAAAATCAAATTTGAAATAGTTAAATCTTGTGCATAATAGCATGTTATTATTATCTACCTTAGATCATCATATTATACTAATATGTGATCATTGTGATCTAAGATTATTACATAGGTTATAAGTATCTACCTATAATAGTACAGGCCCTGTACAATTATTAATTTATATTTATCAAAATTAAATTATCAGAAACAGATACATAAAAGTAGATTATGATTTAATATATATAGGTAGGTACCTAATAAGTAGTACAGCACTTACTATTTATTTAATCTTTAGTAGGTAACTACTATAGTACTAAACCTATATATAGGTATATAGTTATTTACATTTTACACAGAATACTATTTAGTATTTATCACGTTTTGTTCAATGGGCGTTAACATAGTTTTAAATATAATTTAGATAGTACCTACCTATATTATAAAAATATAAATGTACACATATTAAAGCAATAAATCCAATAGCTCATTATCTCCACAGACCTCAGTATTTATCCACTTGTGAAGTAGGTAATTACTAATTAGTAAATCACGGTCGTAGTTAATAGTTATCCTATTAAAATGGGGACCATCGAACAATTAAGTGATGTACGAACATATTTGTTAAAATTATTTTAATAGAATTACTTATTTAATAAAATTTACTTAGCATTTTAAAAGAATACCAGTGCACTATTTGTTTTCTCTCATCCATGTACAATATAGTACCTAAATTTAGAACCAATTTTAAATTTTAAGATTTAATATTAGAGTGAATTTACTTGTTCATTATCAAATATTAAGTTAAGTCGTTAAGATCTTTATGTTGTTTAACGCTATATTTTTTACAATATTTCAATTTTTTTTTTGTATATAAAACCATTTTTAAATTGATATATTTTACATAACTACATACTGGTAAATAGTAATCTCAAAACTTACATTCAAATTTAAATATTGTATAAAAGCCAATATACAGATAATGTTCTTGAATTTGAGTTTGATATTATGTCAATTCACTCTAACACAATAAGACTAAAACTAACTGTTTACATCATGAGGTTTGTCTCTTTGATTTACACAATATTAAATAATTTTAGATTCGGCAGCAATTTATATCATTTGAATCTATTTCTGGATTATGGAAAAATCAGCCAACATACTTAATAGTCCAGATATTATTTATTATGGGTGGAGCAGTAACACTTTTACATGGTAAGATATAAAAAGTAGGTATGTACTTAGATGCTTTTAGCGCAGAATAGATGATATCCTTTCATTCTGTGCTATTGCCTATTAGTTTCAATATTCAATGTATTATAATATCACCACAAAATTATGTGCGATGTCCTGTTTATACATATTTACTATTTAGTACCTATAAATTGGATTTTATCAGGGATAATAATACCATATTATCAAATTGCAAGTTTTAATTAACTCAGAAGATATATTTTACTATAAAACAAAATTTTTATAACATTTATCAGAACAGCATAATTTATAAAATTATTCATGAAATCTAAAACATTCATTGAATCCATCATTTTAGCACTTACTAATGGAGGAAGACGCCCTTTACTTTGGTTATGCATAATTTGTCACGGTTTGGTTGTTGAGTGTATATGTTATCTCATGGCTGAAATAGATAATTTTTGGCACAGTAGTGCACCAATTATGTTTTTCCGACATAGACTCCCATTGTATGTTATAATCTTATGTAAGTATTGCATTTCTAGGTAAGTAAAGTTTATGTTTCAGATATTTTCTTAATTTTACAGATTCAGTTTTTTACTACATAGCAATTGAAATAGCGTACAGGACAAACAAAACAAAAGTAGGTTTCATAGCAACTGTAGGATTAAATATATTTTTAATTGATTTACCATATGATATAATGGGTATAAAATTTATTCATTGGACCTGGCATGATACAGATCCTAACATAGAGGATCGAATGTATTGGGTACCATGGACTTCTTATTATTTTCATATGGTATTTTCTGCAAGTTTTGTGTTTTGGTTTTTCATAAAAGGTGTTGATCTTGATAGAACATGTACACCCAGAACAGAAACTTCAACTTCTCTAAAAGCAATATTCCTTAGTACGCCCTGCGGAATATTATGCTTTTCTGTACTTTATCATCCATTGCATGATCTGTATAATGTTCCGACACAAATAATAATGATGTTTTTAATAGCATTATATATCATGTTGTCTATTTTAAAACGCGAACCTAGAAAAATGTTTAACCGTCCATCTAGTATAATTCTATATCTTATTGTGTACTACTCAACATTTTTGTGTTTTGCTATATGGGGAAAACCAGAAAATGAAATTTCATTTGGACCCCACGAAGAAATCGGTCCATGTAATATTACAGTATCATCTTTTGGAACAGTAAGTATTTATCAAGATTTAGAATTATATAAATAAATATCAAAGTAGTATTAACTATTTTCTTTTAATACAATCTTAATTATGGAAATTTCACTTGGATACTATACATTTAATCTATTTTATTTTTAATAGTAATATTACTTATTAGGAATAATAACTAAACAAAATACAGTTCGTTTATTTATGAAAACCAACATTAAACATATTTTAAACCCATTTAAATTATTAGTATATTGTGCAAAATTTAGTAGGTAAAATGGCATTGAATACCTAAAATAACATTATTAAAAGGATATATTATGCTCAGATGAAGTGTCATCTGTCATAATAAAATGTTTTAAAATTAAGGGTAAATCATCTTGTGAAAAGAATTTTTGAATATTTTAATTTTAAAGCATGTTTATATGCATTTTTAATTACACAATAAACTAACAATCATTAAATGTTCTTTAAAATAAGACAAAAAAACAGTTGTGTATTGGTTGTGTTTTATCATATTATGTGATAATATATTAACTTACTTATAAAACAGAAAAACAAATATAGGTATAACATTCTTAATAATAAAGCAAATATATTTAAAACTTGACTTCTTAAAAAAAATATGTTTATATTTCATTCTATTTTAGGAATTAAAAAAACGTAAATATTTATGTATTGAAGACTATAATGAAGATTTTGATTTCCACTGTGTGGAAGATGTTCCTGCTCAACATAGCAAAATTTATACAATATGTGGAACACCTTTTAAAAATAGGATTGAATATATTGTTTTAATAATCACAATAATTATAATAGCATTTACAAATTTTAGTGAATCATTCAAAATAATTAAACAGATTAAAAAACCTCATTGATTAGGTATATCAAGTTTATTATTAAGCTAGAGGAATATGAAAATAATAATAATAATAATAAATCGTTTACAAAAAAGGTATTAATTTAAATATTTCATCTATAATGTTCTGTACATATAACATTTATTTGTTTAGTTAAATTCTTAATATTGTTCTAGTTGATTATAAATTTGTATTTATAACAATTTTTTTAATACGGCCAGTATAGTGATAAAAAGACAATGTTTGGTATTGAGGATTCAAAAACTAATGATTTACATGAAATGTTGATTTATAAATAAAATTTAAACTTATGTATAAAATATAAGTAATTAATAATAGTTAAAATAAAAACAACCACCAGTCTGTTGTTGGTACACCTCAATTGTGTCACCTTCCTCCATTTCTAGGGAAGACGGAGTATCGGCCTCACTTATAGCTTGTCCATCAAAGCGGAATCTTACTGTCGCCATAGCCAAACCCTAAAACATTACAATCTTGAATGAATTACTATAAGATTACATTATAAATGTTAAACTAGGTACATAGATTTAGTTTATACTAGTTTTATAGATGAATAAAATCTATATTATTAATTAAAATCAAAATTATATTAATTTTTTTCAAACAATGAATCATTATTAACTCAAAATCCAGGTTTATCTTCGCCTCACAAATGTACATTGAACAAATCAAGTAAAAATTATTTAGTTTTAATATTAGTTAATTGGTATAATCATTTAACTTAATTTTGATGTATTAATTTTAAAGCAAGTTACAAGTGTGTATAATATTATAATAATTTCCATCTATTTAAATATTGGTATATATAAAAAGAATTTGATGCAAATAGATAATATTGTTACTTTCAAAAATATTAAAACTATACTTAATTCAACCTAAGATTAAAATAATTTTACACAATATATTGAATAGTTTAATATCCTAAGTTAAAGCTATGTGTTCTATCACTAGTTGACAGTTCAGTGGTAGTTGTTGATTATTGGTGTTGGTGCAGTCACCAACACGTTTATTTGGAAAATCATAATTGCAGTAAGAACTATGAAGTAAAGAGGATGTACCGATTCAAGTAAAATAAAACTAAATATAAATTTGCCTAACATTGTTAGTTACAAAGCGTGATATCATCATTTTTTTTAAAAACAAATACAGACAACTGAATCAAACCCAGAAGGGTTATTAACAGTTAGGTACTTCATGGGTATACTAAATTTTTTTAACAATAATTTAAATTCTAAAAAGATAACTTTGACTGGGCAACATTGTTTTTATTTTTTTTTTTATAAAAAAACTACAAAAATAATGGATTTGGAAAAGATGACTTTTTTGGTATTAGTAGTATCAAACAATTAAAAATTACGTTGCACAGTCACTGTTTTTATTAAGGTTTGAAAATTTGGATGTTCAACTACAACCCGAGTGATTCGTCTTGGTGTGGAACAGTTTTAGAGATGTCTTACAAAGACGGGAGACAACAGCGGGTAAAGTGTTCTCTTAAATTTGTATTTAGCATAACATTAATTATACATTTTTTTTTTTAATGCAATTTTGAGTACTCTATATTGTGTAACCAGAAAAACAAGACCTAAACAGTATGTTGCTTTATCTTGGCCATGATGAATATAATTAGGTTTCTACTTTTAGACTATATGGCAATTAAAATTCATTACTTTTGACTAAATAAAACATTGGACAGAAAAAAAAGTTGTCAAGTTGAATTTAATTGTTTACAGCAAATCATTTCAAATTAGAAAATGAAATTTGTGTAAAATTGATAAAATATGACTAATTAATGGAATGTAACTAAAAATATACCAGTATAATATAAAAAACCTTCAGTGGCGGTGCGTTAGGGTAGACAATGAGACATTGTCTACCCAAAAATATCAAACAATTTAATTTTAAAAATTAGTTGTTTATTATAATATGATACCTACTATATAAGTATTTTATTTCCTCATAATTTTATAAATAAAATGTTATTAACACTGATTCGTCTCTACAGTGTCTGTGTGAGTAACGAGTATGATTAATAATACATAGTATAATTTTATTTATATCTTATCTATACCGTAATCGCTACGTTGTCGCCGTCAAATCGGTCGAGACATATTGAATTGTGTCTCACTATTGATGACGGGTGTATGACACAGTAAACGGGGGACGTAGTGGGGTATTACCAAAATTATATGTATGGAAGAGACATGTCTCAACGTAATATTTTAATAATTTAATTGCATCCCAACTGTGGACTGTGGTTAATAGCACATGTTTAATGTTTATAATTTTTTCTTAATGAAGTGATATACACTTAAAACTTAATATGTCAGATATTATTGATATTATTTTAAATAAAGGTCTTGGTTCTTTTTCGTATGAAGAAAAATGCAATTTAAAAGGTAAGAGACCAACGCCACATTTATCATTAGAATATAAAGAAGCAAAAACTTAAGAAAATTTCAATTGTCTTGGTATTCAAAATTTAACTGGTTAGCGGGAAGCATTGAAAGAAAAAAATTATACTGTTACATATTATGTGTCTTATTCAGAGGAGAGGATGAGTGGAGTATAAATGGTATTCCTAATATTAAAAACTTAGTTCGTAAAGCTGAAAAACACCAAATTTCAAAAAAAAAACCCAACTAACAAATTATTTACAATTTATAAATTGTAACAATTGTAAATTACAATTATTTTATTTTTAAATAAATTTTATATAACAACATATCTATGGTTGTCTTGTTGTCTACCCTATAAAATTGTTCACGCGCCGCCACTGAAAACCTTATTTATTTACATCCATGTAAGACAAGGACAGTAATGGCTTGTTAAATATCTAAATCATATGAGTCATATACAAAGATTATGAATATACATAATAAGTATTCAGTAAAAATATTTGGTGATTTATCGAAAACCTTATTATGTAATAAATTAATTTAATAACATTAGATAAGTAACATTTTTTATATACATATATATAAAACAGAGGCCCTAGTAATAAAAATTAAAGTAACATTCACATGGTTATCATTAATCTTATTAATGTGACAGTAAAATACCTGTTAATAATGATTTGCGGTACTAATTTAAAATGTTGTGGAAATAACAAAACTTTAATGGGTAAAAATTCACCAACTTATGTTTACTACTGTACATACTTAGGTATACATACATGAAATTGTTTAATGTAATTAATATGGCCAATAAAATTAAAACTAGAAACTACAGTTGCCATGACTTAATTAATTTAGTACCCAAGTATAACCATAGCTGCAATACAATTGTGATTTTGTTCACCAACAATAGGTAAGTAAATTAATACAATTGTAATCAATACCTAAATTAATTCTTGATTAAATAATATATTCTTTTACAATACAATTTTTATTTCACATACTTTAGGTCCAATAAATTTAAAATTTAGTCACTGTTACTATATTCTGTATAAGCGCACTTTCGTCGGCACATCTAAATGAATCGCAGAGCAAAGTCCAGATTCCCCCTGGCCGAGTCTATTCGCTGTTATTGGTCGCCGTAGTCAGCCGTATTTAACACCGTCTACGATGTTATCACAACTATGAATATAGAAAATTGAAGGAAGAACGCGTCACAAATATTATAAAGTAAAATAATATGCCTTCTTTAGATTTGCATGGTGCCTATAGTGCATGTGAAAATTAAATAAAAGAAAAATTCAAAATATACAGCAATGCGACCAAAAAATACAGTTAAAATAGTGTGATAATGTACAACACTCTGTATAAACAGTTGACCCTGCCATTGCCAAAATGTACGGTGCTAGCACTCTAGGTCATGCGCGTATTTAGATCAGTTTTTGTACACCACCCAGTGCGCTCATATTTGGTACAGACTATAGGTACAATGGAAACAATTACAATAAACAATTTCTTAATAATTTATACTTACAGTTCTCTCACAATATGCATTCATTAATTTCTTTAATGGAGTATGTTTCTTAATCTTGAATTGGACGACAGCGTTGTCTTGACCAAGAACCTTAAGATTAATGTGTTCAGGGGCATCCTAAAATACAAGGTATCTTTAGAATTACTATGTGTTTAAAAACTAATAAAATTAATTAGGTAATGAACAAACAATATAATTTAACAAATTTGGTAAAATAATAGTACAATAACAAGTTATAGTTTTTAATCACAAAATGGTTTTGAATAATCACACAATTATTAATTAACTTATAAAATCTGATGGAAGTCAGAAGACAGTCAACTTATCGTGCTAAATATAATCAATGTTAACGATAATAGTCAACAGTAATTGAGGTAAGTAATTGTGCAAGTATTGTGGTAAATTTCAGGTTTGAGGTAAATAATTATAATACGGATGATACATTTAATGGTACCATTTTTGGGGCTATCGAAGACCTTCAATAAGACGAGACGCCATGATTGATGAGTACACACAACGCAGCATTGTTGAATTTTGAAAAACTGTTGTTTCACGAGACATGTATGAAACAATCGAGCGCGTGCGGAAATGAAATAAAACGCGCGTTAACAAACCGGAGTGGGAATCAATAAATCGGAAAAACTATAAACTGTAAGACAGAAAATGCGCGCCGAGTTGAACACGAGGTAATTAACACCGTTCGGCGGGCACGACCACACGTCGAAACGGGTAGGCAACAGACGTGATCGGTCATCGTCCATCGGGTTTTCCATTACCCGACGCCATTACAGAATGCCGACTCGTGTTTTTAATTTGCGCGCGCTACATGAACTTGTTAATAATGTTAATACTTACTCCTTTGTCTACTGCCATTTTTCTGATGCGTGTTTATAAAAAATTGATCAACTAATCAGAAGAACGGTGGGATGCCTGTGACCAAGAAAACGCGGCGACGGTGAAATGTAATGTCGAGATGAAAATGCCGTCAACAATTTTTATTCGAAACGAATAAGGTTCGTTGGTTCGGAAAGCCGGCAAGAATAGTAATGTACAGTGTCACTAACACGCCAGAGACAGACGCTACCGCCACAGACAACAATAAACAAAATACAAATGGAAGCAATACGCAGAATCACTGAATGCGCATACACACTGTAGCCACTCGATCCGTCGTTATGTTGGCAATACCATCGTTCCGCTTTTCCCGTAAATACCGCAAAGGATAAAAATGATCATAATTATTTTATTTATATTTAAATTACCTGTAATCGGCATACGATTTTATTGATTATCTAATTTTCTATGCAAACGTTTATAGGTAGTTTAGAAATATAGAATTAAGATGTGTCGTCTAACCAAATATAACAATTCGGTTACGTTTTTTGCTACATATATATTACTATACGATTTTAATGAATGTAGGAAAGAAAAGCCAATAAAAAAAATTCAGGGAAAAAAAGCCACGGGAAAAATGATCCACAGAATAAAAAGCTATGGGAAAAATAAACCACGGAAAAATATTCTAATTAAAATAATTAAATTAAGTATTGTTTAAAATTTGTTTACACATTATTGGTTATATTGTATACATATATAAATATTATATTCATAATATTATATTATATAATTACACAGGTTATATGTTGTATGTTATTATTTATTATTCCATAGTAATAAATATATTTTAGATTCTAAACAGCAATGAATGAATTTATTTTATTTATTTCACAACCTTTATTTTTATTTTTTGGGCAAGTCATCGCCTATAGGGAAAATAAAAGTGTTTCAATTTCCTTAATTAAATATATTGAGGAAATTATTAAGTTCATACAATCATACTGCAATGCACATTTAAAAAAGAATCACCCTGACCAAGTACATACATTATCTAGGGTAAAAGACATAAATCAATTGATTTCAAGATAATATCCACAAAATATCAAGTTATTTTTTATATGTTAAATTATAATTATTTTTTTAAATATTTCTCCCGTAAATTATTTTCTGTTATATAATAAATATTTACATATCACCTGTGTATTAATAATTATATGTATATATGTATACAATATGACCAATTATGTGTAAAAAATTTTTAAATAATACCTAATTTAATACTTTAATTTTTATATATTATTTAATTATTTTAATTTGACTTTTTTTTCCGTGGTTTATTTTTCCCATGGCTTTTTATTCTGTGGATTGTTTTTCCCGTGGCTTCTTTTTTCCCTGGATTTTTTTTTATTGTTTTTTATTCTGACTACCGATATAAATAGTTGAATTTAAATCAAATATATATATAATGTAATAATATAATATATAATTATTTGATTTTAAAGTAATGCGAAATGAAACCATCACCTATAATATTATTCTATAAACAGTATAAACATTGTTTTTTTCGGTAAAGAAGGGATAAATAATTTATAAAACGACAACCTTGTTTTCAGTTGTTAAATGTTTGGTTCACGAATTAAGATATACATTATATTAAGATATAATTAAGTATATCTTAATTCCATGGGCGTCCCTAAGGGGGGACAAGACGGGGCACTAGCCCCCCCCCCTGGAAATTGGAATAATGTTTTTTCCACAGCAATTGGTAAATTCACTATGAGAAATAAGCTTCTAAAAATAGGTCTACCTATGAATTAAGATAAAAAAAAATTATCCCCCCCCCCTAGAAAAATGTCTGGGGACGCCTATGCTTAATTCGTGGTTTGGTTATATAGCCATGGTACGTCCGGCGTCCTGAATGACGAAATAACATGCCGTCCCGTAAACATATATATATATATTTATGTATATAAATACAATATACAGGTGGTATGGTTTGGTAAGTGGTAGTGGTAATCACGGTTTAAGATATCTTAAACCGTGGTGGTAATCATACTCGAAACTATGAAAGTATCCCACAACGGACTGGTCTTGCCAAGACCCTACATTATTGTGAACACTGCCGCCAAAATTCCCACGATTTTAGATATTTTTTTTATTAAATCCTGATTTCTGATAATGAAATTAAAAAATTAATAAATAATGATCTAAACACAATTATCGCCTTTAGGTCATCGATATTAGCATAGTAAATAAGACTAAGATAAGATATTTAATCTATTAAGTACATAGATAATAAAGAATATCTAACACGCGATCATAAATACAACATGATAAAATAGATAAGTAAGACATTATGACGCCAAATTTACAACTAGTAGGATACCTAGTTTGATACGCCACATCCCATTCAAATAATATTTCAATTCATGATTCATCTGTATAATACTTTTCGAACGTATTGTCTGGTACTAGATGTATAAAAATACAATTTAATATATGCATTTTTTTCAATTTGTAGCTCATGTAATAGTCACCTGTCACATACATTGAATTAAGCTCTACAGTAAATTATAATTTGAGTGCTCACTTTTTACCATGCATTGTTAAGTTATCCAATACAGACAATGTACCTATTTATGTTAGAAATAGGTATTTATTATTTTGTAATTCATTGCAAGTATTTATAAATAGTGATTTAATAACTAATAATAATTTTTCCTTATGATGCTAATTATAGATACCTACTCGTTTGTCCCATTTCCATAGATTTATTAGTTAATTATAAATGATAAATTATTATTGGATAATAATAAATATAACTTTATAATTTATGAATTATAACATGCTTTTCCTGAGAAAATTGAATTTTGTAATTTTTTAATACTGTAATCAAACCTCAAACCATAGAATAAGAAACCTAAAATGTTGGAATTATTATTTGTTTTTATTGGATATAGTACTTTGTAAGAGCATAGCCTTATAGCAAACTAGCAATTATATATAATCAATATTTTAAATATTTATAAAAATCATGAAACAATTAATACTTTTAGCTTCTGAACGAAGTGATGAATGTATTGATTTTACAATGATGTGTGTTTTTTTTTTGTGTCTGTGTATAACATAACTAGTCCAAATATGAAATAATGCTTCAATTTCAAATTTTGGGGGTGGTTACCGATGGAAAAGTGAATATCCTTGGTGCATTATACAGGTCAAAAGTAAATATTTCCAACCAGTTTTCAAAAAAATCGATTTTTTTAAATGGTTGTAATTCAAAAACTAATTACTTTAAAGTGTAAATACTTGAAATTTTTACCAAATGTTTATATCAGTGTTATCTATATACATTTAAATTTTAAAAAATGTTTGACTTTTTTTGGGTTATTAATAGACCAGAGAAATTTTCGATTTTTATGAGAATTTTTTTTTGAAGTGTCGATAAAAAAATTTTGGAAGACCAAAAACACTTAAAAATTTAATACACGATTCCTTATAATTTGTTATTATTGTAGCTAAAAGAAAATTGAAAATCGTTAGTCACAATTTTTTTTATAAGCATTTATAGTTCAAATTTTTACGAAATCTGTCAAAAACGCGAAAATTTGCATCTAATTTTGAAGTTGAAAAATCATAAAATGTTTTGTGTTAATAACTAAAGATTAAAAATACAACACCTAAGTTTTCCATTAGTTTTCTTTCAAGTATCTATAGAGAAAACTCGAAGCATCATTATAGGAAAAATTTTAAGCGCGTTTGAATTTAAAATTTTTACGAAATCACGTTACGATAACGATTTATCCTTAAACGATTTTAAATAATTGTTATTACTCAAAAAGTATAAGTCGTAGATACTTGAAAGTTTCACCAGTTATTTAGATTACCACTTTCTTTACATGATTTTATTTTCAAAATATTTTGACTTTTTTTGAGCTATTTATAGACAACTGAAATTTTAAATTTTTCTGAAAATTGTTTTGGCCCAATCAAAATATTTGAAAATTTAATACAAAGTTCCTAATAAATTATTCTTATAGTTATTAAAAAATTATAAGAATACATAGGCACAATTTTTTTTTATTTGCATTTGAAGTTAAAATATTGACAAAAATTCGTCAATATCATGAATATTTGCGAATTATTTTGTAAGTATAATTCATAGAAATGTTTGTAGAAGAAGCTAAGAGTTGAAAATGTAATACAAGATTTTTCATAAGTTTAGATTACAATAATTATAAAAGAACTTAAATTTTGGTGTATTCAGGTCATTAAAACATAAACCACCTTTTTCACCAACCACTGGAAATCATATCCTAGGTTGACAAATCATTTTCGTTCAGAATCGTTTTTCGTATAAAATGATAACTATCATTGGATTCACATTTAACACTCCTATAATATATAATAATGATCCATACAGCACATGATTCATACATTATGTATAGCAGAGTGGTACCCACTTATCCGCTTTTTCTTATAAAAATTAGACAAAACTAGTTTTAATTTTATTAATAATAATTGTAAAGACTTATCCTCTAAAATACCTTTATGGCTTTATATATTGCATAATTAATTATTTTTTACCCTAAAATATTGATAAAATACAAATTAACAAGGCATTTACACTTATATTTCTAATTTAGTACCATTTAATAATTCCTAGGTACTGGCAGTACCGCTAAGTAGTAAATACCTTAATTGTTATCTGTAAAATTAAACATAAAACAAGGGATACAAAAGTCCAGTCAATAGTGTTGTCCAAATTTAAAATGTTACAAGACACCATTTGGTCAATATCATGTCTGTAAATAATGTACTGTCATATGAAGATCTATTTTTGCTATTTATTGAAATAAATAATCAATTTTATCTGATGATTATCATCAAAACAAACTCTATAATATCAAACTATTTATTTTTAAGTTATATTTTTCGTAGTCATTATACACTAACAAACATTTATCATAGAATACTATGCATTTATCTTATATAAATAAAAACTAAAAATTAACAATATCAAGATCCAAAATTGTAAAATTTTTTTATATTATGAAAGCTTTATCCAAAAACTTTCATTCAAATATTGAAAGGAAAAAAATATTATATTTTCTTTAGGTATATCAAGCTTTGTTATATCACGAGTTGACTGTATGTACTGAATGATCATGAATAATATTGAAGTACTATGTTTATGGCCGAGTTAATTATTAGCATATTTAAAGATAATAGATATGTACAACTGTACTACCACAGGTTGGTGACAACGTAAAGGTCCCTACTACCCGTTGACCCATGATTATCAGCAGTAGAAACCATTGATAGAAATATGTTGAGCGAAGAAAAAAGTGGATAGTATATTTTAATAAAATACTGACTATAGTAGCCTCTATTAATTATTAATAGAAACTATCATTGTATTAATTCTCAAAACTAATAAATTAAAAAAAAAAAAACCAAAAACATTAAATTGTATATTGGTTTAATGTTCCTCAATTGATTTGAAACATTAAAAAAAATTAATACAATTATCATAACTTAATATCTTAATAAAAAATCTAAAATATATTATCAAATTTGTAATGATTAGAGAATACATATAAAAGTTTTAGTCAAGTTTTGTTTTGTAAATATAAATGAATTCATTATGTAATTACATATTTATTCCACCTCTTAATATTTTTACATCATCAACAGGTCTATCATTTTTATCTGTTTCTACCATGCCCATTCTTTTGACAACATTCATACCGGAATGAACTCGACCTAATTAAAAATACAAAAAAAATTATCATATATCACATATAAATTCAAGTGATTCATACTTAAAATGTGATAGCTAATATTCCAAATATTATATTATAAGTTATAACGTTTTAACAATAAAAATAATTTTAGTATTGTGCAGACATTACATTTTTACATCTACCTTTAAACTATCTATGAGCATGTGTTATGGTATCATGTTATTGTTGTTGGTAATTATTTACCCAGTGCAGTGACGACGGTTAAAAGTCGAGGGGGGCACTATTATACAATTTGTATTTTTTATTATTAAACAATTTATCACATTAAGTTGTAGGGTGTCTGTCTTTATATATTTAAAACAAGCTTATATAATTTTTTGTAGTCAATCACAAAGATGTACTAAAAAGTAAAAAGAATAATACGGTATAAAATGTTAATAATTTAAATATAAGGAATTTGTTTTAAAAGTAGTTACTACACAAAAAGAAAATCAGTTAATGCACAAATACTTGTATGTGGGATAGAACATTAATTAGGTATTTTTTTTTAAATTAAATTTGAAATATAAAAAACATATTTTTAAAACTTTTATAAGCTTATTAACTTAAACAATTGTGATTATATTCATATATATTATATTTGATTAATGTGTAACACTATAACTAAATAAGACTATTTAGTTATTTCCAAAAAGTAAATACTTGTAGTTTTTTTTTTTACTGTTCCTATTTAATTTAAGACGATTCTCGTATAGTATTAGATTATATATTTACCAAATATTGTATGTTTTTTATCAAGCCACTGAGTTGGTGCTAATGTAATGAAAAATTGTGAGCCATTTGTATTAGGTC
>VUJU01003998.1:5914-21571 GCA_009835225.1 Aphis craccivora | reverse complement strand
ACAATTTTTTTTTATTAGCATTTGAAGTTCAAATATTGACAAAAATTCGTCAAAATCATGAATATTTGCAATTTATTTTGCAGGTATAATTCATAAAAATTTTGGTAAAAGTAGCTAAGAGTTGAAAATTTAATACAAGATTTTTCATAAGTTTGGCTTACAATAATTATAAAAGAACTTAAATTTTGATGAATTCAGGCCATTAAAACATAAACCACCTTTTTCACCAACTACTGAAAATTATATCCTAGGCTGACAAATCATCTCCGTTCAGAATCGTTTTTCGTATACAATGATAATTATCATTGGATTCAAATTTAACCCTCCTATAATATAAAATAGTGATCCACACGGCACCTAATGTACAGCAGAGCGGTACCCACTTACCCACTTTTTTTTTTTTTTTTTATGTGTATTTATTATAATAATTGTAACTATAAGTATAACAATAAAAAATAAATATTACCATAAGGTACAAAAAAAATCAAGAAGTCAATATTAACGTAATACGTGGAAAGGGGAATACCCTTTATGTTCAAAATAGAATTAAAAATGTAATCGGCCTCTCCTCCGCCTTATTGAAAAAACAACAGATAGGTATGTCATTGATTTTAATTAGGTAATAATATAATTATAATTTATCCAGCACATTCCAAACCAATATACGATCTACCACTAAAATTTCTTTCCCAAAAAATTTTATCTTATATATTAACATTTATTGGTTTATTATAAAAATACGTTAATTTATTCACAACGAAGAAACGATCTAATGGTTGTGTTTCGTATTTTCAGCAAGTAACACCTCAAGAAAGCGGGATCTACACGTGCGTCTGTAAACATCTAGGAAACATATCGCTATCGGCGAGGTCAGTACAGCTGGAAATAAAAAAGGACTGGAAGGATCTCTGGGAAAACGATTACACGGTAATTACTCAAACATCACTATACCAATATTATTATAATGTAATAATGAGAATTATTATCTCAATCACGCTGTTATACAGCGTTGTATACCTAATTTATACCTATTCTTAACACTGTAGTATTTTATTTTTCTGCCTGAGAGTATGTTTATCACTAACAGCTGGCGTTTATCAAAGATTAAACTATTATTGTATAGGTATAACATTAAAAATTATACATAATATATTATATTAATACGTTACAATTTTATAATTTATGATGATTGATTAACGGTAACGTATTTTTTGCTACTATATTGCGGTAAAAGATATTGTTCAAAAATTTATAAAATTAAAATTTTGTTGAAGTTAACAAAAAAAAAAAGTTTATCATAAAAAAAAGATACACCATTTTAATATTTTCCTAGTAAGTATAGGTATTGTATCTTTGACAATACTTAGTACTTAGTAGTAAGTACCATACATCTGAACCCTACAGCAGAGGATAATAAATATCGACACAAATAAAGAGGGGGCAGGGGGGAGTTTTAATTCAAATTTAGTATTCAGTACTAAGTATTTTGTAACTTTTAGAAGATATTATTGATAAATAAGCCTTTGATCTCCCAAAAAATTCGAGATTATTATTGCGCTAATAATAAGTAATGTATTTTAAATTACATCGTGCATTTATTTATGGTATGCACAATAATGTGTATACTGTATAGTGTACACTGTACTGTCAGCAAGTGTAATATTTTGCAGTATAAGTAGGTACTTAATGCGAATTAAGTAACGATAAAAGAATTAAAATGCCAATAAAGACAGTAGGACAAACAAACAAATTAATTAGGTAGACTACTTATCTTTGGTCTTGTAGTTTTGTAGATCGCAGTTTCACTGTTTTCAAAACAGCTTATTAAAATTTAATATGTTTGCATACGCATATTATGATGGTGCGTCTATTCTGTTCTTTAATTTTGATTTTGATCTTTGCTATTACAGTATTATATTATATGACCTGAAAATTGTAGATATTTTATAACTATTACTGGTTTTATTATATAGGTACTTTAATTTTATGCTAAAACAATAAAGATGATATTATAAATTATAATATTGATCACTCTAAAAATTGAACTATAATTGATTATTATGTTAAACAAAAGCAAGCTAAAAAAAAGTAGATATAGGTACCTATTTAAAATATCTAATATTCTGGAACGAATTTTTAATTTAAATATATCTATAAAATTAACTGTTCTTATAGTTCGTTTTTGAATTTTTTATTTTTTTACTATTGTAAACAGTATATTTTGTAAATTTTAAACAAGTAATCAAATCTACTAGATTTAATAAAAATACGTACAGTTACAGTAATTGTTTATTGACCGATTTTTATATGTGCAGGTCAACAGCATACGTCTGGCAGCTGTTTTGAGCGTGTTAGTATTGCTATTGCTATTATTGTACCTGTTTTACCTAACAGCATACAGAAATAGTAACAGAACGTTACACTTCAGAGGTAATAAACTTATTGATTCGCTACACATAATACTTTATTTATCGGCTGTTCCGGCAATGAAAAGTAACCTAACTTAATATAACCTCATATAACGTGTTGCAATTGATTTCAGAAGACTATTCGGACGAAGACGTGTCGATGGACAGACAGATGTACAGAAAAACCAACATAATGAAAGAAAACATGTTTCAACATGGCATAGACAACCCGACGCTGGAAAAAGAAGCGGCCCAAGAAAAAAATAACGGAGAGACGAAGGCGTAATAGCGGATGCAATAACACAGTTCGTCGGTATGAAAAATGCAGTTCCTTGTCGGAGAACGACTGTTTCGATTAATTTTTCTTCATTTTGCTCCGTTTTTATATACCTAGTGAATGTAAATATATATAAAAAAAAAAAAAAAAATACGAATAATGTAACTGTGTAAAAAAATATATGAACAAAAAATAATACAAAAATATTATATACTTAGTAACTTAGTTTAAGTGTATCACAACCTTATGAGGAAGAACGTAAGACTATATATAATATATAATATATATCGCGATTTGAAAATATGCAAAATACAATATTATATTGTACGCGTTATTTTCCAGCGTGCATATCTTGTCAACATGATAATATATAAATATAGGTAGATACTTTGCACACAATATATATAAGAATGTCATACTTTGGTCGCGGCCTAATATCGTCATCGTTAACGTAAATAAAATAATTATGCTCGTAACGACAACAACAGCGACAACCTGATTATACTTGAGCGTCTCAAGTATCGTGGGTAATAAGCGTAGGCGGGTGTGGGTGTTTTATTGATTGGGAGAAGGGGGTCACACGGTCTCGTCAGTCAAGTTGGAGTCCCGCGTGATGTCCATGGCACTGTCTTCATCCTCGTCTTCTTCGTCGTCCACCTCCATTTCGAACAGACGGACCTTGTGCCGGCTGTGCGACAACAACACGGCCACTTTCCTGGTGCCGCTGACCGCGAAACTCGAAGCCGCCATGTTCTCCACCACTCGGCACGTGTAATCATTAAGCGTGTGACAGCTTCCCTCGCCGTCACTGTCGCCACTCGGTTGACCTATCCGACACGTGGTCAAACCATTCGTCGAACAGTGACTGCGCACGCTGTTTGTGGACAGCTGTATGAACAGCGAGAAACGGTTGGTCGCCTCGTCAAGGGTTTCCGTCAACACGGACACGTAGTCGTGCGAGTAGAACTGCACGTCGTGCACGTTCTGCTTGACGCCGTTACACGAGTAGAACACGGTAGTGCTGCGGTGTGTCACCTCTAGAGTGTCGCTGTACGCCATCAGTTCGTAAAACCCAAAGTCGTGAGCGCCGAGTTCTCGAACGCAGCACACCAGCAGCTTGTGATTGGGCAGGTCCACCATGCTGACACGGGTGCGACCGTGCGACAGCCCCGACGGCAATTCCAACGCCACGTTTTCGTGAAACACGAACGTCTTGTCGAAGAACGTCTTGCGCTGCGCGAATATGTCCATCAGGTCGGCCTTGAGCACGGCAAACTGTCGAGTCAGCGAATGGCCCCGGGGTGCTGTCAAGATCAACTCGTTCTCCTCTAAGCACGGGTTGTCTTGGAGCAGTGACCACCACTGACTGCGCGCGTCGTACGGGCACTCCAAATCACCATCCAGGAAATACTGACCTACCCGGTCCAATTTATAGTCTTTAGCCTTCGAACCGGTCTCTCCCAGTCCGTTTATGTACTCGGCCAGCATGTTGAGCTCGTGTTGCGACGTGTCCGACAACGACGGGTCGCTAGCCGAGTTCTCGTCGTTTAACTTGATCATCATGCCGTACAGCCACTTAAAGAACAACTTGTACCGAGTCAGTGACTCTTCGATGACGATCTGTACCTCGTTGCACTTCATCAAGAACCCGTTCACCGACCGTAGAGCTTTCTCCACGCTGTGCTCGGTCAGTCCGAGGCATTCATACTTTTTCAGCGACATTCCGGATATCTCTACCAGCTGGAACAGAATTTGGTTGGTTACCTCGGACAGCTGATTCACCACCAGTTTCTGAACATTGGTGTGGCTTGACTCAATCGACAGGCCGATTTTCTTAATACCCTTGTCGGTCAAATCTCTTTTCAGGAACTGGTCCATGCGCTCTGTTAATATGCCATAGATCAGAAGTTCCAATAGATCAGTCGATACCATTTCAGGATCTTCTGGACAATAAGAGCTCAGTTTCAGTTCCATTTCCATCAACGATACATGTTCCCACGTTTCCAGTATGTTTTTCATTGTTTGATCTAAATAATCTAATGAAGACAACAACTGATCGTGTTTGAACGCCAAATCATAAACATCGTCCCAGCATGTGTCACAATCTTGTAATTTAATTGTCACTATTTCAATACTACCGTAGTAATATTGAATAGCCACATATAGATAACTAAAATCTACTGGCATATATATGTTTAACACGGTGCCTTCTTTTTTAAATATCTCAGCCAATTTAATAGATCCGCACAAAAATATGCCTAGTGCTAATATTTGTACTTCACAATTGGCCATACCGACCAACAATAAATTCAATGTGTCTTGGACTTTAGGTATCTTGTTCTCCTCTTCAGGTGTATCACGAAGGACCAAGCTTTGAAGTTTTGGTAGATAATCAAGACCATTCATCTAAATCAAATTACGTACAAAAATTAATATTCACATGAAAATAAATACAATTAGACAATAGATCAGGCATTATGCATTTATTTACTCGTTGTAAAAACATATATTTGAAAATCATGTGAAATAAATTCATTTTATAGACTGAATTTAAAATATAAAATTGTATTTTTCATATCATGAAATATTTACTAAAAATTCAACAGTTGATTTATTTATTCAATTATATATTAAAAAAAAAAAAAATGATTGAAATGACTATAATATATATTTTTATTTTCTATTTTAGAGAGAACTTCAATAATATAAATTATTAGCTTAGTGAAATTGTGTACACTCATAATACTTATCCCTATACTGTATAATATGTAAAATCAATAAAATTATACATATCATTAACATCAGCGGTTCTCAAACTTTATTTTTCGCTGAGCCCTTGAGATGCTAAAAATGTTTACAGAGCCCCAAAAACTTGAAATACCAATTTTACAACTCATAAAAAAATATGGATCAATAAATTGCTAATATAGGTACAAACTTTATACAATATAAATGTAACTTGTAACAATTTAACGAATAATAATATATGTACTTAACTCAGATGTTCCCGCGGAGCACAGTTTAAGAACCACTGATTTATATATACCCTTATAATTTGATTAAATACAAAGCTGAAGACATTATATTTTATGTATAAAATATTTTGTTTTGAATTATATGTATAAATATTAAATAATATCATTTATCTATAAATGCATAATTTTTCAAGCCATGATACTAGTTAGTAACCAAATTCTTATAAATAATAACCTTAATTAGTACAGAATCAATGGTGTCTTTTTTCTGAGGTTTTTCATGCTGCACCCACATTAAAGAAGTGACTTTACTCTCTGTAGTTTTGCTAAAAGCAATGTCTTTATTTTCCACATCCACTAATAATAAATCACCTAAAACAGATACACATATACAAATCTGTAAAATATTTAATATGCAAATACAACTAACATGAATCATATGCTATAGCTAGCTGTTTTCCATCGGGTCTCCAAGCCAATGCAGTCACTAAAGTTTTATCTTTTGGGGCAGCCAAGGACCAGACTCGTTGCCAAGTGAGACGATGTAAAGACACCTCACCTAAAAAATACATATACAACTAATCAATAGAGTAAAAATAAAATATACCTTAATTAAATTAAATTATTAATATGCATTGTTGCTTACCATGTTCCTTGGCTATGGCCAATAGATCCATTTTGTTTGACCATTCCATTTTCAAGACTTTAGTAGGTACATGCCGCTCTTCCAATTGTTTCATACCGTTTCCGTACATGTTAATAAAGCAAAAAAGAACTACAAACTACAAAAAAATTGTTCTATTTTTTTTTTTTTGATATGTTTAACTATAATATAGATAACATCCTAAAATAATAATTTGTTAGGTATGTTTTGTATGTACGTATGCACTATTACCGATAGTTTTAAATCATGCGAATGACGTAGAAGCGAAAACTTATATATTGTAATGTCTTTAGACTAGTATTTTAATCTGCATTCTATGGACTAGTGTCGAATGTAAATCGTAATTCGTAAATGCATGAAACTGAGAGCGATCAACGAACAAACCGTTTCAATCAAAATCAAATCTTTGGTGTTATCATGACAAGTTTATTTTGTCATGGGTGTTATCAATTTTTTAACTTAAAACTGTTTATCATTTGTTTTTTGATTATATTATCAGTGTGTGCACCATAGACTTATAAAATATAACTAAGGTGGATATCCACCTTGAATATAACTATAATATAAATTATATTATTGTTATAGCATACTTACACTTTGTTCCACGATCACAAACTTGATCCCCCGATATTCATGGCAAAAGATCGTAAACCTTTGATTATTGTATACATGGACCTATATACAGTATATGCAATAGCAGTTGATAAAAGTTTACTAAAAAAATAGCAGTGAAAATAGCAGTGACTGCTACTTCTGATAATATGATAATATATTGATAATATCAGAAATATCACTAAAATACTTAGATCATATACAATATATAGATATATGATATAATATACATATATATATATATATATTATATATATCATATAATATATGTATATGATCTAAGCTAAAATATCACTTGCGATTTTCACAAAATCACATATCACATTAATTCATATATTCATAGGTGAAGATTTTCTCTACATCGTGGGTATTAGTAATACAGTTGGCGCCGTTAGCGGCAATAACTATCTATCTAAATTATTAATATAATATACGACCTATTGGCTATTATTTTAGTCCATGGTGCATGTCAATATGTCATGTTCTGCCTAGAGAGTAGAGAGCCTATGTATTATATATATATTTTATAGGCTCTCTAGTTGTACCTATTGGGCACTAATTTAAGAAAAACTTAATTATTAGCTAATCATTTTTTTAAGTAATAATATCTTAATTAATAATATTGGATGGGATCATAATATAATTTAGTATGTATTTACATTTTACAATCATAAACCTATATAAGTCCATGTATCCAACAATCTAAGGTTTACCATATTTTCCCGTGAACATCGGAGGATCGAGTCTGTGATCGTGGAACAAAGTGTAAGTACTAAGTATGCCGTGTGCAATATTGCTCACAGGAATGAATACAGAATATTGAATACCATATCAATATGCACCTTCTCCAGTCATTATCAACTAACAACTGATCAAGTAGTGTGGTACTGGTGGTATTGTCGTGGTTCACAGATATGGTTTATTTATTAATTTATCTATGAATCTGTGGGCAAACTCAAAAGATCTCGTAAGATATATTATCAATTCATAATTTTAACAGCATTGATTTTATCGTAATAGTTTGTAAACACTAAAAAAATACATAAAACATTTATCAAAATATCCAATTGTATAATATACTTGAATATTAGGTGTACTACTGTTGTAATTAAAATTCGTCTAATCGTTTGTCGTGACTCGTCAGTCGTAATAATATTATGATTAAATTTCTAACATTATTGCAATAATAATACAAATTTTATAATCTAATAAATACTTCTAACACTCCTAACATTCAATTGGTTGGAGTGGTGGATGAGGAAGTCTCCGCCTTGGAAAAATAATAATGTATTTTACTCGTCCAAATGTTTCTTATATTTTATTTTACTTTTACAATAAATTAATGCTTACTAATCAATATTTTTCTTTGTTATTTCAGTGAACGTTTAAGTGGTGCTGTTCCTAGTTCCTATTTAGTTTTTGTGTGAAAAATGGCTCTTGGACATTCCGAACCGCAGTATGAACTGTTAAATGGAAAAAAGTAATGTTTTTGATCAATGAAATGCTACAGTATTTACATATATATTATCTTAAATTAATTTTGTAGGAAATATGTTCAACCAATCATACACTCAATGGTATTAATTGGGTTAGCTGTTCTTGTGGTTTTTGTAGTAATTCTGATGTTCTATGTATCCTGGATGACATTTGAAGACTCCAATGATCAAAATACACCTATGGATTTTGTTCTTTTTGGTCCTCAGAAATATACAAGTAAATTTTATTACCAATTATAAGAATGTTTTATAATCTAAAATTTTATCTGTAAGAAGTTATTTTATCTCATTTACAATTAATAAATAAATAAAAATAAAAAAGCGTTTTTTTTTTTTTATTATTAAGTATTTTAATTTTCTATATTTTTTTTCATGCTAAATTTATTGAACCCTTTTCAGGTTCGTATGTTGCTGCTTATCGTGCTCATTCATTTGCTATTGCTGCAAAATCAAACTATAAAACATACTGGACTGCTAAGGATAAAATCAACCTCAACAAACGAATTGAAAAAACATATCATTTGGCCTGTTATTATTCTATACCAATTGATAATACAACTAAAAATCTTCATCCTGCTCAAATTAACGCTACTTTATGTACTCATTTAATTGTAGCGTTTGCACAAGTTCAAAATAACAGTGTTTACTTTAAGAGCTCATTTGATATGGAGGTAAGATTTTCTATACCATTAGGTATTTTTATGAGTATTGATTCATAATTGCTGTTGTTTGATTTAATCAACAATCTCACGAATAAACACTTTTTTCAATACATACAAATTTATATTTTAATATAATATTGTCTGCATTACTAACTTGTGACTAAGCTTTTTTAAAGCTTAAACAATACAACTTGTTGAATAATAAAAAAAATCAGTTTTGTTTATATTTTAATAACAAATAGCTATGCACAACTAATCAGTTATAAAGATGTAATTTTTGAATAAATGAAGATAAAAACTTGAATTCAAATAAACAATTGTGATGCATCCTAATATTATATTATATTATTATGTAGACTGTTATTGTAAGGTAGTTTAAAATCCATAAAATAGTTAATATTTTTATGGTGTTGTATTTAATAAATATAACTTAAGTCTGCTAGTGATAATGTTATAACCAAAAATTGTATAATTTCAGATTTTAAGACAAGTGGTAAAATTACGTGATAAAAATCCAAAATTGAAAGTATTACTATCTATAGTTCATTTCTCAAATGGTTCACATTCAAATGAAGGTTTTCCTGGTGTTGTTTCAAATAAAGATAACTTAGACAAGTATGTATTGTATAAAAAAAATTGTTTCCCTTTTAAATAAATGTATTTAAAATTAAAATTTATCTTACATTGTATTAAATAGGTAAACAAGATCTACTATGAAAAAAAAAGTTCAACAGTACAATTAGCAGCTTAATATATTAATACATTTAAATATTTTTTTTAGATTTGTCAATAATGTAGTATCAGTTGTCAGTGATTTTTACTTGGATGGTATTGATATAGACTGGGAATTTCCATCATGGCCTTTGTTAAATTTACAAGAAAAATATGGATTTGCTAAGTTATTGGAAACTTTACATTATCGTCTACCAGACTCTCTTTTAACTGCTGCTGTTGCTGCTCCATTAAATATAATTGATAATTCTTATGAAATTTATTCTTTGGCAAGGTAAATAATGCCTATTTTACTAATATTATAAAAAAATTAATATAATGATGTTTTTTTTTTAAAGGTTTGTTGACTTTATTAATGTTATGGCTTATGATTATCATTCATACCAATGGTACTTCCCATTAACTGGGCCAAATTCACCTTTGTTTTCTTCAAGAAATGATACTGGATACTTCCAGGATTTAAATATTAATTCTTCTATACAATATTGGATCTCAAAAGGTATGCCTAAAGAAAAAATTTTGCTTGGCATGCCGACGTATGGTCATTCTTTTAAGTAAGTTTATATACCTTGAATAATTAGTAACCATTAAAATACTATTCTTCTCTTTTAGATTAATAAATGAAGCCAATAATGGTTTTAATTCACCAACTTCTGGTCCTGGTATTGGCAAAGACGGTTTTATAACATTTTCAGAAATGTGTGAGTTTAAATCTCATCAAAACGCAACAACTATTTTTGACCATGATACACGTACCCCATATTCGTATCATAAATATGATTGGATATCTTTTGATAATGAAAATAGTTTAGCATATAAAGCAGAATTTGCTGCTTCTTTAGGTTTAGGAGGAGCTATGGTATTTTCTTTAAATACTGATGATTATAGTGGTTCAAGTTTATGTTCGTCATCAGTATTTCCATTAACTTCTAGAATAAAAATAGTATTAAATGATGATGACTTATAATGTAAGTAATATTTAATTAAATACTAAATAGTGAAAACAATATTAACTTTTTAATATTCAAACCCAATAGTCAATATATAATAGTATATGCATTTAAAATACTGTAATTTTCTTTTGAAAATAGGGATTAGAAGCACATTCAAGCCTCTTACCTCTAAATTGTGTCTTTATAGATAATATACTTAACTAGTTAAACTACTTACTACTTAACTAAATAATACAGACTGCATAATAAACTACTAAATATCAGAACTGTTTAAAAAAAAAAACTACCATTTATTTTGTTTTATAACAACAATATTATAATATATTATACTAATTTATATTAATTTAAAATAAAAAAATTAAGTAAAGAAAAACAATAAAATAATATTTTTTGACATCTTAATTGTTCTAAATTCAATTTTGTTATATGTTTATAATATATATATATATTTGATATTTATTATTAATTTAAAAAAAAAAATCAATAATTCAATAATCAAGGATAAATCTTAATAAAAGGAAAACCATTTAAATAATAGCATAATATTATGATAACTATTCGTTATTAAACATAAGAATTTTAGATTTCGCAATAATAAAAGCCTAAATGGGATAAATAAACTCACATAATCTATCATATAAATACATTCCATTGATATTAATTTTTTAAAACATGGTGATATCAACAAAATGCTTCATTATTGAAAGTGACTTAGTTTTTTTTTAACTTAAGTTTCTACAACTAGAGCCATTATATGGTAATATTAATAAATAAAAGAGCTAAAATCATTAAATGATAAAATATTATAAATATAATATTATATTCTGTAGAATGCACAAATTAAAAAAAGTAATAATATATTATTCCAGGGCCAGTGCAAGCAAATTTTTATAAGAAGGCAAAGATCGAAATTACCGCCTCTTGTTTTATTATTTTTTATTATATGCCGCCTCTATATAAATATAAATTTTGCCACCGTAGACTTGCACCTACGTAGCCTACACCTAACACTGGCCCTGTATTATCCTAAATAAAAACTAGGTTTTTAGTTTTTGATAGTATTTCGTTATTTTTTTTTTTTTTTTATGAAATATTTTTTTTACAGTAAATATTAAATAATAAAAAAAAAAAATGTTAACACTAATAATGTAAAAACTTTTAAATCAAGTAGATACTTTATCATTACAATTGTATTATTGAAATGATGACATTTAGATACTTCCAGTTTGTCGAGGAGAATAATAGTAATTGGATTTAATTTTAAAATATCTACATATTTTATTATAATTTGTTTTTTAATTTCATTAATTTCCTCAAATTATTCTGTTTAACAAACTAACTGTTTAATAACATTTATCATTCCACCAATTTTTCAATCTTTAACATAAAGATAAGAATATGAAATGTCCGATAGTCTAACATAGTATAATCTTTATGTATTTAAGAAATGTCATACTTGCATGTGTTATTACTTATTAGGTTTGTTAGTTTTGTCTTACTAATGTACTAAATATACAATTTTACCTTCACAATCATTATTTTAAAGCAAGTTAAGATAATTTTCAAAATATTTATAACTTCATAAAATATCAATAAAAATATTCAAAATTACTTAGATAATTATCATACTTTAAATTGTATGATAGGTTAATTCATTCTGATATTAAAAACTACAAAGTAAAGTAGATTTTGTAAATAAAAAATGTTGTATGTTCTATGTTTGTAAGATAAGGATATCATATATTGGTGTATTGTCCTTTTTGTTAATAATTTTGAAGTATTTTGTGATTTGTTTATTTTATATCTTTTCCATTGATTAATGTAATATTAGTTAACGTAGGTTATTCATTTTTTTGTATATTATATACATATATATGATAGACAATTAAATATTATGAAAACTGAAATTATTTATTTTTCAGATTAAATTTATTATTATTATACTTATTTAATTTATTTTTTATAAACTAAATTAATATGTTTACTATTGTTGAATAATTAATTTAACATACATATAAGTATTATTTTTGTTATTAGTTAATTTAAGTTATTGGTTGAAATTAAATGGAATAATATATTAATATCTTAATTTTTTAAATAAAAAGACTATACAATTATATGTTAGAAATATTAAGAATACCACTTATACCAATTCCATTAAATTGTTATTGCAATTAAATATATTTATATTTTTTTTAGTTTTTTATGTATTATATTATAATATAATTTTATTAAGTTGTGCTGTATACTGTAATTGTAACTTGTATTAAGTATTAATCATAATTAAATAATGATAATGACTTACAAGCTAAATTTAATAATATTATTTCAAGATATTTTTATTCCATAATGATAATAGTATAGCAAGTATTTGGTAAATCATTCAGCTTTAGTTTTAATTATTATTATTATTGTTTGTTTCATTCATCAAATTGTATTTTTGTTATAAAATTATTTTTAAAAAGTGGTCAAGTAAATTACTGTAATGAATAATGATGTGTTAAATTGGAATTCTATAATAATTCATTGCATGCAATAAAAGATTCCAAGTTGAGTATATTTTTTATATTATTTACAGTGGCGTACTAACGGGGGGGAGGGGGTTGGGGTTGGAGATAACCCCCCCCAACTTTTTTTTTTATGTTTAAGTTTTGTTATGTTCAGGTGTCACGTCATCCAATATTTTAATTAAAAAAATTAACCCTCCCCCAAAGTTCAGGTCTAAGTACGCCACTGATTATTTATAATGCTAATGATAATTTATTTTACTATTAGTAACACGGTAGGTATGTCTTTATAAAAAGATAATAGCTTAAAATTAATCTAAATAGTTTGAAAATATTATTGAGTAGGTAAAGTAAGAATATCTGAATATGATAAGTGATGAGTGATGACTGATGACATTATAATATACATAAGTGTCTTTCATGATATTCAATTTTTTTGAATTACATCAAAATAAGCAAATTGTTATTTTTTTTTTTAAGTACCCCATGCTATATAACTGCGAAATAATTTATTAATGGTTATAAAAAATTATTGTACAATATTTACGGTCAACTGTTTTTTTTTTTTTAATTCAGTATAAAAACAGCTTACAAAGAACTTTAAATTAAATGTTAAAATTTTTTTACTTATAGGCAAAAACTAAAAAAAAAAAATGTCTATAAACATCTCCAATAGATACAAAATATTTTTAAGTTATACTTTGTAATACAGAAAATACTAATATAAACAGTAAACCAATTATTTCAAGTATCCACGATTATTCGTATTTGAATTACAGTAAAATTACAAAACAATTTTATACTCTGTTGTTCTTATAGACCAGGGGTCTTCAACCTACGGCCCTGAGCTTTTTGCACTGGCCCGCCAAGCTAAGTTTTGAAGTATAAAACAAATTTTGAATTATAAAATAAAAAAAAATTTTCTTGGTTAAAAAAAATAGATTAAACAGCAGTCTTTATAGCTGGAACTATTGTATTGTTTTATTTAAAATGTATTTTTTTTCTTATTAAAATATTACCATGATAACTGATTAGTTAATCTTTCATTTCAACTTATACTTTTATTATTTCAATAAGCGTTTTTAAGACAGTAGGTAAATAATTTTAGTTTTTAATACTGATGAATGCATTGATATTACAAATTACAATAATATGTGTTTTTTGTTTTGGTAACACTTCTTATAGTGAATACAATTTTAAATTTGGTCAAATCTTCTATTTTGTACTAAGTAGGTGGTTTTTGGTATTGAATTTAGTTGGATTTATAGTTGGTATTTAGGAGAATCAAAAATTAAAAGTTCCCAGTAGGCACTTTTCAAAATAATCTAGAAAAACAAAGGAAAAAAGGGTGGTCAAGTAAGTAACGTTCTATTATACAGTAGGTCACTATTATTTATATGTCAAATTTGAATCCAATAATGATAGGTATCATTGTACACGAAAAACGATTCAGAACGGAGATGATTTGTCGGCCTAGGATATATTTTTCAGTGGGTATAGTGAAAAAGATGGTACACGTTTTAACAATCTGAATAACTCAAAATTTAAGTTCTTTTATAATTATTGTAAACCAAATTTATGGAAAATCTTGTATTAAATTTTTAACTCTTAGCTACTTATACAAACATTTTTATGAATCATACCTACAAAATAATTTGCAAATATTCATGATTTTGACGAATTTTTGTCAATATTTGAATTTCAAACGCTATTACCTATATAGTTACCTCCTATAATTATAGGTTTACTAGCAATTACAAATTACTTTCTTAATTTTAAAGAATTTTTTAAGGTGAACAAATTATTATGTAATGAGTAATGACAAATACCCATCTTCACGATATTGGTGTTAATTCATATTTTAACCATTCGTTGAATCTGTCTTCAGTTTTTTATTTAAAAAATATCCCCAAAATTAAGAAGTAAATACATAAAATTATATTTATTGTAATCGCAGTGTTTGTATTGTATATCTATTTCAACTAAAACAAAACGGAAAACAATAAAGAAATTAATTATTTTTAACTCTGCTTAAGTCGGGTAGTACAGCTAATAGTTGGTAATAGTAATCTAAACCTAATCTACTAAATTGTATTCGCAAGTATAATTAAATTAACAAAAAATATTTTTATAACTTAGATAAAATCTAAACACGGGCGTTTTCACTTTGGAATTGATTATAGTAAGTATAGCCACTAGGTACCTATGTCCTATATATTATCATCAATAATTAGGTAGCCAAATTTCTCATGATTATAATTGATGATTCTAATAATTCCTACAATTACTTTTGATACCTAAGTAATTATTATCATTATAATATTAGATTGAAGATTCTACCAGACCCACTCCACTGGGAGTGAAGTCCACA
>VUJU01003997.1:0-21576 GCA_009835225.1 Aphis craccivora | reverse complement strand
TGTGTTTTTTTTTTGTGTGTACCCGAGAACGGTCGAAATAATGCTTCAATTTCAAATTTTGGGGATGGTTTCCGATATCAAAATGAATCTAGTTGGTGCATTGGGGAGGTCATTTTTTGAATTTCTCATTAGTTTTTAAAAGCGCAGGGAAAAACTAAGGATTAAAAATACAACACTAAGTTTTCCATAAGTTTTCCTTTAAGTGCGTTTGAATTTTAAATTTTTAGGAAATAGCGTAACGATACGATTTATCCTCAAACGATTCTAAATATTTGTTATTATTCAAAAAGTATAAGTCGTAGATACTTAAAAATTTTACCAGTTATTAAGATTGGCGTTTTCTTTACATGATTTAATTTTCAAAATATTTTGACTTTTTTGAGATATTTATAGACGACTGAAATTTTCAAATTATCTGAAAATTGTTTTTTTAAGTGTTAATAAAATTTTTTTTCATACAGGTTTCAACAAATGTTTTTCATAAGTTTAGCTTACAATAATTATAAAAAAAATTTAAATTTTGGTGTATTCAGGCTATTAAAACATAAACCACCTTTTTCACCTACCACTGGAAATTATATCCTAGGCTGACAAATCATCTTCGTTCAGAATTGTTTTTCGTATACAATGATAACTATCATTGGATTCAAATTTAACACTCCTATAATATATTATAATAATGATCCACACGGCACCTAATGTACAGCAGAGCGGTACCCACTTGCCCGCTTTTTTTTATTTGTAGTTTATAGTTTAACTATTTAAAAACCATTTTAAGGCCATCATATAAACGTACTAAGAGTTTATTTTTTACAATAACATTACATTTTTATAGTATTTAAATATTGGTTGTACAATAACAGTGATTATAGGGGTCTAATCAGGTAATTTAGATTCATATTAAAAATTTGATGTATTTTCTATTTTAATTAGTATTTATAATTTATTAATACATTTTTTGGGATTTAAAAATATTTAAAATATTACGTTAGGTACTACAAATATTATTCTTATGTATAAGTATTGAATAGTTATATTGTATATTCACTATTGTATAGGTATGCCAAAATGGCCTGTGTCCTGTTATCATGGTCGCAATTAATTAAGTAAAAATTAAACCATTTCAAAACATCACTAAATATAATTCATAGGATGACATTTTTAGTCACATTTAAGATTAACCATAAATTATTATTATAACTCATCTTTTCATATAAAATATTAAATAACAGATAATTTATTGTTTAATTATATAGGTATTTTTTCCACTAGATAGGTAAATGCAAGTTTTATTTTTTCAATGCCGTTTCCATAGTAGATATCTATTTTCTTATATAGATACATCTATCTTGTTATATGATCAACAAAAATTGCGACCAAAAAAGTTTTCGAACGAGATTTGATAGGTAGGCGAACTCACATTTATAGTGTTTTATTCAGAAACAATAATATATGTATATATATACCTATATATATATATATATATCTGTGAAATAATATTGAGTTATTATTGAACCATCTTACGTCTTAAGTTTTAGTGTTGTATCTACCTAAAAGCACGTTACCCTGGATACACCGGCAAAAGCTCTTAACACGCAAGTATGCATCCTGTATTTGGTGCTATGTAGGAATGTTCGAATGCTATTCGTTCACATTCTCGCGCACTGAAACACTAAAATACACATACCTACATAAATTGTTGCCAATCATGTCGTGTAAATCATTTAATATATGTGTAGTTTTAGATATTATAGACGTGAGTATCATTAATATTTTATACCACCAATATAATGATGTTATCATATTTTATATTATTATTTACTATTTTATTATGGTGTCGATGAGAAATTCGACAATATTAAATACCTATACTTATTAGTTATTACTAACTATAGGTTTCGTGTCCCGGAGTATGTATGTGTCCAAAAGGAATGATGTATCTCGATATTTGGTTATTCGGGCGTAAAAATAGCACATCGTATGTAGAACCCAAATTTCCTTTAACTTTCAACGAAACATTTAACTTCAACAAAGTAAAATATGATTAATTCCATGTTTTAATTATTTTTGTCGTTTTTTTTTTTTTATTTGTTTGTGTAATTTTATAGACCATTGCAGAACTCTCAAACTTGAGAGATATTCAAAAAGTTTTGGAAGAAAAATGCATAAAAATAACATTAGTACAAGCTTACAAAAAGAAACAAATCACATTAGCTACATATAGTTCCTATGTCGATGAAGTATTATACCCCGAACGTAGTCGGTTGAGTAAAAATGGAGAAATGGCATTGCTTATGAAAAATGAACCTTTATTTCCGGTTAGTATAGGTGTAATAAAGATATTAATAATATTTAAATAACTGTTAAGATAAATGTTCAGGTTTAATAATTTTTTTGTAATTACCTTTCTAATAATTAATATTCATATTATATAGGTATTTAAAACACATTGCAGGCTATTGTAAAATAATTATAAATAATGTATTGCGTAGGTATACAGTATAGGACATAGGTACTTACTTAATTCATTCTCATAATCTAGTAAATTCAAATATTTTCAAAATTAACGTAGGTATGTATAATTGAAAAACTCCGCATTGGAAGATCGACGTTAAAAAAATATTCTCACTCCGTTAAAATTTAGTACAAATGATAAAAAAAAAGCTATATATTTAATAATTTATGTTAAAATTTTTTTATAATTTTAAAATGCTCTTAACTTGTTTTAAAATTTAAAAAACCTGCGAAGAGATTTTTATCCATAAATTTAACAATAAGTTCATGGTAAATTCACTGAAATATTAAAAATAACAGAGTGAAATGGATTATTATTTTCAGTATAAGACTTATTATAAGTACTATGTTATGCGTTTATAAGAATAAAACTGTAGGTATACGTGGTTAAACATGTTCATGAAGTTAATCGCTCTCCACCCCCTCCCTTCGGATTTTCCTATTAGTTAAAAGATTATGATGGTGTCTGAAATTAATTGCAAATAACTACGAATTGAATATTGATTAAAAAAATATGCCATTATTTTGCAGCAAATTAAAATTGCAAATTGGTTTTAGAATTTAAAAAACAACATTTATTAAGTCAACTTACACACTATTTTTTTAATATTTACCGAATCTATTGGGCAAATGTGTGAGATAATATCTATTCACTTTTCTACTAATAGTTGTATGCGTATAGAGAATAAATAAAAAAGTAACAAATTCCTGGATAGGTACCTACCTATACAACCTATGCAATTTACATGATTTAAATTTTTCGTTATTTTTTGTTTAGCTTAAAAATTTGTTATGTTCAACTTTTGACTGTATTAATTAAAATATATAGGTACTATCTAGAATCTAATAATTTTTAAATAATTAAAAAAAGTTGAGAAAGTCCATTGTATACATCATAATTAGTATAATTAACAACATGCATGATATTTGATGATA
The DNA here is from genome assembly GCA_009835225.1 of Aphis craccivora. Lineage (NCBI taxonomy): Eukaryota > Metazoa > Arthropoda > Insecta > Hemiptera > Aphididae > Aphis > Aphis craccivora. Next base: position 18,126 of record VUJU01003997.1, on the reverse strand, counting down.
TTCAACTATAATAATGATGGGTAATTATATAATCATAGGGAACTATTTCACCAAAAATTACTCTTGTCACCAAGACCAGTATTACTGAACAAATAAGCATAATATCAGGTGCAAATCATAGCTCACCGGAATATTTAGAAACGCAATATCAGCCTAACAGAATGAAAAGAGTTCATCACTCTAAAATAATAAATTCACCGTGTTCGCATAAAACAGAAAATAGGTTGTATAACATATGTAATTTTAGCAATTATTTATTATTTAATTTTTAATCGATATCATTTAAATATAGGATAACTAACGATAATGGAAATATTAATTCAGATACAGACACAGACAGTCAACTGTATTGCTCAAGAGCGATAAAGGTAATATCAATTTAAATTTATACTACCTACCAACTTAGTTAGACATATTTTATTATGTTATTACTTATTAATATTATGTATTATGTATTGTATTAATGTATTCACATCATAACTTATACTACCATCAAAGCTAACAATTAAATTGTGTGAACTCCTTATGTATTTTTAGTTCCAATTCTATTTCTGGTTCCGGTAGATGTCTATAGCCATTCCTTAATTCTTTTCCTAAACATACAAGAATAGATTTATACTTAAATCTTTATTTTAAGATCGACACCAATAATACACTTATGATTTATGAAATATAGTTTACATTGATTACAACCATTTAAACTATTAATTTATTGTTTATGGATATTTTATTTAACTTGATACTGAAAAATATCAAAACCTCAATTTTACTAATAGTGTACCTATTGTGTCGAGTGAAGTTTTTAATAGGTTGAATATTAATACTTAATAGGTTATACCTAAGTATTCAAGTATATAACAAATCCATTCCGCTTATTTAAAAAAATACTTCGATCACTGTTTAGTATCTATTTATAATAATTTTTGTACATTCCTTACTTAAAATGATTATTTATTATTTATTAGACCAATAATAATAATATAATGGATTGGGAGTGTCGTTCAAAAAAATCTTTCAAAAACTGTAAGTTTAAATATATTTTTATTTAACGTCTTGTAATATTTTTAATACTATACTAATACTGTAACGATAAAGGTGAAGATGTAAATAGATCCAAAACCAACGAACATAAAAATGAAACCAGGTATAAAACATAATTTTTATTAAAATAATTCTACCTATAACCATTTAGGTGCCTATAACTAAGTTTAGAGCTGGAAAATAACTATTAACAAGTTAAAAAATTAAAAGTGAAGTTACGTTTTTCAATAACTTTCAACTTAGGTACTGATTTTAAAAATGTACATTGTTTAAAAAGAATAAGGTTGGTGTATTATTAACTTGGTAGCTAATTTGGTTAAAACAATTTAAATTGTACTTTGTTATTTCCTATAATTTATTAAAGTACCTATACTATATTATTTTCATTGATTATATGAAAACTATCCTATCAACGTATAACACATTTATAATATATAATATCACAATAGGTTACAGTATTATAGGTACTATCAAGTGCTCACGTAAAGTTTGAGATATCATATTACAAGTGGCCAATTAATAAACAATAATACACAAAAGGATTTAATAACTGATCACAATTTTAAAGAAACTTTGTAATTAAATTTCAAAACGATTATGATTCTTGTAATAAATATATAAATTTCTTCAAGGAATAGTAGATAAAAAATGGCTTTTTCTAAAAAAAAAAAATAGTAAATAATGCCTGGATGTGCTTATTATTGTTGAGCTACATCGGCTACACTTAAACTTTACTGTTTTCTAATAATACTGTTTTCAAAATATGAAGGAGAGTAATTAAAAAAAAGTAACTTTACACTTTCTAATCTTAACTTAGTTAATATTTACCAAAAACAGTGTAACTTAAATTAGTTATTCATTCAAATTAATTAATATTTTGAAATAAATTAACTTTAACTAAAAAAAAATATTAAATTTCTCATTTGTATCTATATAGTACATTAGTACCTAGTGTTACCTACATGGTATATAGTTTTATTAGGTGGTTGAACAGGTATCTTATCTGTTGTTTTACCTAATAAATAATACTAAACTAGGTATTTAAACTTACGAGCGCCTACGTATTTTAGCGATCGTAAAAATATGAAGGAGTCTTTGAATTTGAAACATAAAACATTGGATGATGATTTTTGCAAAAATACGGAAATTAAATCAAATAAATTTGGTAAAAATATAAAGGCGACAGTCAACGTGGGAGCACATCGCTATAAGTGCTGTAAATCAAAGTTAAATAATAGTATGTACAATTTTAATTTTTAATTTTAATCCTTTTAGAATTTTAACAAATTGTTTATGTAAAAGGCAGCAGTACAAATGAATCAATAAAAACAAGGTATTTTAAAACATAAATGTATTCACTATTCACATTTTTACCTATTTTAAATTATTGATAAATATATATTTTTGTTAGTGATGAAGATTCTATACATGAAGAAAAAAACACAAATGTTTCTGTAATACAAGATAATTCAGGCGAAGAACCAAAAAAATTAAATCCAAAGATAAGAGCTCGTTTACATTTGGATGTATACCATTGCAAATGCGGCATTCCTGGCTGTATGTTAAGTCCTAGCTGGTAAAACCATAAAATTTCAACATTTTATTTTGCGTTTATCAGTATTAATAGTTAATATACCTACCTACATAAAAATTAAAATACATTAAACAGAATTATTGTCGTGACAAATTATTTTTAAATAGATAATTTGTAGACATGTAAACATGTAAAAATACCTACTTGATACCTAGTATTTTTATTTTTTTTATGCTTTAATCTAGCCAAAATTAACGGAACTACCTAGTGATTATAACACGAAGGGGAATGTTAAAATTATTAGAAAAAACGGCTTTTTTCAAATAGTAAAAATGTTTGGATAACCTGAACTTATATATTTCTCTTATAAAAACTGAACTTTTACTGCAAGATGTACCTCATGTTGATAATTCTACGGTTTTTTATTTCATTTACAATATAATACCAATAGAATATAAGTGCTTTATTAATAATCTATATTCTATAGTATGATACATTAAAAACACAAAATAATAGGTTTAAGGTTTTTTAAAAACCATAATAAATCCTTTTTTTTATGTGAAATATTTGAACTATCTCAAGTATACTGTGGATATTTTAAATGATAATATATTAATATATATATTATATAAAAATAATAACTTATATTTCTAAAAACTAAAAATGTATCTTTATTTTAATAGTGGTACTTGATAATAGTATATCAAAATACCATTTATTACCACACAACAATAGCATCAATGATATTATATTTAAAAATGATTAGTGACAAATTGTATTGTCACTTATTGTCAGATATAAATTATAAAAATTAGTATTATTTTAAAATATAAATTTAAAAAAATGGTTTTATGATAATCAACTATAAACAAAAATAATAAACTGCTAACAGTTTAAAAACTGTAAAAAAAATATGAGTGGCCATAAGCCCATTAATCATACATAATAATAAATAATATATATGTTTGCTTGTTAATATGTATAATGATAGAAAAAAACTTTGTTATGTTAAAATTTTTCAACAGTATTTTAAACAAGTTATGTAAAATATTAGTTTGAAAAATAAATAATGTTTATTGCGCTATTAAAATCGAAATGTTATTAAACCATCATAAAAATATAAAAATTAAATTAGTTCTCGTTAAAATATACGCCTGATACCTATTACCTACCTACTAAATGATGTTAGGAAAAAAATTGGGCCCTAAATTCTTATGTATTGTTTCGAAACTGGTAGGCTGGTATTATATTAGAACGCCTTGAAGATGTTTGAATTTATTAAAGACTGTGTCAAACGTAACTACGTAAGGTGAAATTAGTTCACATACTACCTATATCAGCATAGGCGTAGGGTGGTCAAATTTGTTTGGGGGGCTTTATCCCCTCCAGGGAGAGATATTTACGAGTTTTTGGGAGGCTATGATTGAAACTGGGGGGGCTTAAATTCAGACTGGGGGGGGCTAAGCACCCCCAAGCCACTCGCTAACTACGCCTATGCCTATATGTAAATAAGGCGTCAAATCTTCATGACAAATATGAACAAAAAGCCATTATGATTGTTTCGACCACGGACATCGATGTTCCGACATTTGAAAACTAACTAGGTACTAACTACATTATAATTCCAGTTAAAACGATCTATTCGTTAGATGTCGCAATCGTTGAAACAGCCTGCTGCATTTATATATATATCGTCAATTGTTCACAAAAAAATCATATACAAACGAGCAATAACATCAACATCTGCAACCACGACTGATTAGTCGGAGATTTTTACAGTTAAACCAACCGAGGATTGCATAAATAATCAAAATATAGACAATGAAATCACCATGGAATTGTCCTCCCTAAACGATATCTACTCTTACTGATACGTTAAAATCCATCGAAATTAGACGTGAGTTTGACTACGGGATACCGACAAGCGCCAACAATCTTCTAATAGCGACACGTCACCGATCGCTATTACTACCTACCTATTTATTACTGTAATAGGTACCATACTGATGTAACTTAAGAAAATGACTATTCTCCAGCAAGATCACTGCACCTGGTGGCATGGTTGCTGTCAAATATGATGTCCAGGGAGTTAAAAATCGAGGTCGATCTTTTCTCTTAAATCTCATTTTAAGCAAAATGGATTCTTTTACACTCCTTTATTTTGTTAATGTCGGTGTCATTGTGCTATAGGTACCAAAGGATAACGCCTATACGGATATATACTCTCCTCTTTATTACTTTATTTTTTCCATCTTCACCACTATAAAATCTTAATAGCATTCCCGTCATTCTCATTTCGCTATAAAAATAATGTATAATATGTTATCTGTTATTATAGATACTGATTTTATTATAATTAGCCATGGTTTATATGTAAACCTTCTTTATAATTTTTCTTCCACTTTGCATTGCAGTATTGATTACTTATATATCATAGATAGGTATTACATCTTATATTTTTAATTTTGCGTCTGATTTATAATTTCTTAGTTTGAATTTCTGTAATAATAATAGGTACCTACATAAATAAATAAATAATGAAATAACTACATTTTTTTTAGGTACCTATACAAACAACTATATTATATTTTTAAGCTTTTTTATAAACTAATAAATAATTCATAAATTGTCTCTAAATTTATCTCCACAACACTTTTATAAGTCTCTGGATATGCACTCCCTCATAATTGCACTTATTTTAGTCTTGCAGCATATTACTAATAAGTAATTACTATTAATAATAATTCTGTCTATAACTTTGGTAAACATAGGAGGAATATATGCAATGAAGTGAACAGGAAAGACAACATAGGTGATGCAATTAAATATCAAATATCTTTAAGAAATTACTATAGGAGGCTTTACGAAGAGGTCACACATCAACTTGGTAGAAATCTACAACTACTCTAATTCTTTAATTTTCTGTAATTTTTAAATTTTAATATATTTAATATATTAATTTTATGAATTTAATATTTTATTATGTAAAGAATATTAGAATACCTAATAATAATAGTTATAAAGTAAATTAGATATTTAAAAAAAAACTATTTATAAACTATTGATGATGTTAAAATTATAAGTTTCATTTTATTTGACATGCATAAGACCAAGCAATGTGTATGTATGATACGGCATATTTATTTTATAATACATCAATTTACTTTATAAAAATATATAATTTTTTATATTTTATTTTGTATTATAATTTATAACACAACAATTTTAATTTTTAAGATGTAAATAATTAGTCTGAAATGTATCAAACTTTGTATAATACAGTATAAAATATAATATAATATATATGTTATAATAAATTATTTGAATGATGAAAATATGAGAAATTTGTGATGGAGAATTCTGTTGAGGCAAGCATCAACTAAATCAGCACATTTTTTGTACCAGTAATCGTTACAACAGTAGATAATTAAATACTTAAGCAATAAATTAATTTAAATTTAAATTTAAAATTGAATACTAAATAAGCTAGTTATTTTAATCGAAATAGTAACAACATATTATAATATGTACAAAACGATTACTTAACTATAGATATTCAAAATTATTATTTTAAAAACAATGTATTAAAATCTATTTTAGTTTTAATTAATAATTATTAAGATAACACTACCATTGCATTTTTATATTGATCTTTATTATCATAATAGAACTAAGATGAACTAATGAATAGGTAAATTTCTAAAGAGATTCTGTAGAAAACTATTCAATTAAAACTCAGTTATATCAATACATTTAAATCTTTTAAAAAAAAAAACACAATTTCACTACAGGAAACATCATTGACAAATTTTCATCTAGTGAAATGATACGTATGGATTATATTATAAAAAAATTACCCAATGTATGAGTTTTTTAAACTTCTACTTATACATACATTTTTAACGCTAAAATTTAATATTATATTAATTAAATTGAATTCACAATAATGTACGAATGTACCTACCTATCATTTTTATAATTTATTTAGTATACCAATACAGTTTAACCACAATATCTCTTTTGAGAGTTAAGACAGTTCTAAGTCTGTATGAAGTGGGAAGGAATTTGTTTTGTAAAAAACTGGAGCCATTTGGAAATTGAATTTTTTATAAAATGGGAGCCAAAAATGGGCTGTATAAATATAAAATATCTTATTTATTTTGATGGTATAAAAACCATTAACCAATTAGTTATTACCTAAATAATTATTTATAAATGAATAAATTGCTAATAAGCACATACAAAGGTGTAAAAGTTTGAAATACCTAGTTAACTATTTAATTTTAATAATACAAAACAAATAAACATTGAATTTTAAAACATATTTAATATATGTAGATTAAAGAGAAGAATTTTTAAAATTCTGATATTAAAAAAGTTTATCCTATATTAAAATAATTATTACTCTAATTGGCCTAATTGCTTAGTGATAATCTGGGAATGAGTTCAATTACTTTTTACATGAATAAATTGTAAATAACAATTCTAAATAAAAATATTTGTACAATTTCCATTTTTAGACAATTAAATATTTGAAGTTAAAAAATGTTCAAAGTAAACTAAGTACTATTTGAAAAAGGATCTAAAATGGCATTTTAATAATAGAATGAAATAAATTAAAACTGCACTAGTGGATTATTATATTTCTTATAGAAATATCTAAACAAGGTATTTTAAACTTTCAGATCACTTTTTCAGACCAAAAAACTTCCATTGTTAAGGAAGTAAAAAAGATAAATTAATAAACAATTGTTTAGAGTAGGAATGCACATTAAATATGAACATGATATATCCCATTATTACTAAAAAAAAATAATTTATTTTAATAACTTTATTAATTAAGTCAAATTAAACAATTATTTATTCATTATACAAATATTATAATATTATTAGTAAATAAATAGGTACCTTAATACTGTGTAAATATATTAAGTCATTTTACTTTTATATTTTTTTTTTACTAAATATGAGTTAAAACACAATCAAAATCTTCATTCAGCTCCACCGCTCTGAAAACAAAATATTATTATAACTCGGTAGTACAATTATTATTTAATATAACATACAGTAGAGATCATACTTTAAAAAACAAAAAACTAAAAAAACTAAAATTAATTAATATTTAACCAATTTGTTGAATTAACAGATTTCTACTATATTATAATTTGTTTTGATTTACATACGTTAATAGCATTTATTTCAGCATCCTCCATCATAACTCTTTTAAATTTTGTAGGTAATTGATAGTCTTCCATAGTTTGAACTGCACCGACTGCAGAAGGTGACGGAGTTGATTTAGATTTATCTGTTATATAAAGATTAGGTTAACATTTTAGGATCAATTAATGGTTTTCTATCAATATGCCAATTACACTAGGCTGAATACTATCAATTACTCTTATTTATTATAAACCAATAAATTATTAATAACTAAATAGTTGTAATAGTTAACAGTTTCTTGAAAATTGGTTTACATCAGCTAGGTAAACAACAGTTTTAATTTTCTAACACCATAACTATAAATTTAATCAAAAATTAAAAAGTAATTTAAATTTCAATTATTAATACTATCATATTGAGTAAATAATTTCGGATTGGATTTTATAGTAAAATTTTAATTAGGCCAATATATTAGGAAATAAGAAATAGAATAATAGATACTGTTGAATTAAAGCCAACAACCATTGAAGATTTGCCAAATGAAAACAAAAAATTAAGCTAAGAATATTCCTAAAGAAAATTAAAAATCAACAATCACTAAGGCTGAAGACCTCTAGTTTTTACATTGTCTTGGATAATTAAAGAACTGGATGAGTCATTAAAAGGACGTCGTACCTGCGTGTGTTGTCTCTATCTTATACACGTGTGATATAGACAAAATTTGTTTACGCAGTCTGAACTATCATTCGCTCTATAGTTACAGCTCCTTCAATAATGTACTTAGAAGGAATGTGATTAATTTTGTTGAAAAGAGAGATATTAAACCATGCCTCCTCAAAGAGATTTTTTTGATAGATATAATACATCAACCAATATTCAAGCTTAAAAATGTCAGTTTTTTTATTTTTTCCCTTCACGTAAAAAATAAACAAAAACATTTTTTAAAAAAAAACTCATCGAGAAATCATAGTATAAGTCATGATCTTTGTATTGGAGTTAAAACCATCTTTCTACGGTATCTATGCATTGTGTTGTGTGCATAGAGCCGAGGCTTGTTTTATACTTTCAAAATACATGTTCGACGTCCTCTTAATATACAACTAAACAATTAAAATGAGTTAAGTATTTTTTGGCCAAAAAAAATAATGATTTTTGGTATTATTTGTATTATATTTTTATAACTGGGAAAACTTATGAATATTAATAAATCAAACACAATAAGGTACCTAATGTATCATAGGTTAAAGTAGATACTATAGATAGTCAAAGTCTATATTGATTAAATACTCACATTAGCATTGTTTTGAAATCTAGATTTACAGATAATGATTCAATGGCTAAAATACTTTAAATAGTGTCACTAATTCAAAGTAGTCACTAATTTGCTATATTTAATATTACAGAATATTAAAAATTGAAAGATATATATTTTTATTTAAATATAGAAAAATAATAAAGTAACTAAAAGTTTATATTGTCAAAACTAAATTTGTTATTTAAAATTGACTTACATAATTATACACTTTTATTTTCCAGAGAAATAAGTATTTAATTGAATATTATGAAAAACAAAAAAACAATTTGGTAGTAAAAGAAAAGATTAAAGGTGTTTTTACACAAGTTTATCCAAAGCAATACCAATGAAAATATATCAATTTGATGCAGGTACTTTTAAATTGTATACCACAATTATTATTATTTCATAAAAAAAGGGTACATACTTATTTCTGGAACTCCATGTCGAAACTGGATTAATGGCTGATGAGGTTTCACTGTCTAAAATGTATATAAAACACATTTTAATATTAGATAACTTATAACATGACTGGAAATATAATAGGTACTTTTAAATTATAATTTCTTAGGCCAACAAAATCTTGTTAGATTTATATTTGTGATAGACTACATATTATGTAAACCCCAAATTTTATTATAAATCAAATCAAAAATTCAATAAAATACCCATATTTAAATAACTATTTATTATATAATTGATTAACTTTTAATTAAGTAAATTAGTTTCTACTTTAAATTGATATATTCTAACAGATTGCAGATAAACAACTGTTTTTTGTGTAGTAGGACATCTATACATTTTTCCCCATATTTAAAAAAAATATTATTTAATATGAAACATTTTTTTTTTTTACAGAACTATTTTCCAAATATTTTCATAAATATAATAAATCATAAATAGATATTTTTGATTATTTTCTTCTAGGTACTTGAAACAATAAAAATTACTATTAAAATAATAAGTAATATTTGAAGCAAGATGTATTATAATACACAATAATATGATATATTTTGTAAAACAAAAAATAATTTTTGATTCTTATGTTATTTCTAAACACATATTTTTAAGCTTTTATTCTTATTCACTTTTTTTTTTTTTACCAGTTTGGGTATTTAATAATTGCTAGCGAATTTGATCTCTGGACTCTGGAGTGCTTCAATAAACATTCAATTATTTAGATGCTGAATTTGTATCAAACTTTTAAATTTATTATTGAAATTTTCACTTATTTGTTCTATGTTTTTCTTTATAGCATCATGTAAATTCCATAAATAAGAAGAAAATATTCGTGAAGATCGCCATAATGCCAAACCATTTGATTTTTTAGTTTTCCTTTTTGTAAGTTCCATTAATGTATGTTCGAACAAAGTATAACAATAGTTCAGCAATAAATGAATCATTGAGATCATTTGATAAATCATATAGCTCAGAGTCAGACAGATCCGTGTTAAACATAACACATTATTTTAATAGTACCTACTATCTACCTATGTTTTTTTTTTCAAATGGACAATGATCAAAAATATACATCAGCTGTAGTTCATTATATTTATAGAAATATTTGGATTACTGTCTTTAAACAAAACTAGACATAGACAAAAAAAAAAATAATTTTTATTATATTAAATACTCAATGACAAACTTTTAAAAAATAGGAGGAAGAATGTCTGCATCAAAAAATGTATTGTATTGGGAAGGTGTCTTACAAACCAAAAACAGTCAGGGAGAGAAATGTCCATTTATACTATTCTAAAATCCTTATTTATAATAATGTGATTTAAATACAATTTTTCTAACTTTTTTACTGGTTAAAATATAAATTACCAAAGGTACCAAAAAAGGGTAGGTAACAGAAAAAAAATTATTTTATGTAGTTCATATTTTTGTATTCATGATCACTAAATAATGGGTACATAGATATATTCATAAATTTCATTGATTTTTAATTTGTTAAGTTCTTAACCCTGCCAATAATATTACTGTAAACATTCTCATCAAATATTAAAAAAAAAAGTTCTTTCAAACGTACTTGATAAAATCGTACAATCATTTTGGTGTTCATGATTGAAGAAGTTTATGTACTAGTAGAAATAGGTGAAGTCTAAAAACGTTCTGCACCTACTAAAAATTATAACAAATATTACTAAACATGATAAAATTAATTTACATTTAATTAAAAACAGTAACGAGGTGAGTAAAAAAACTATCAAAAAGCAGTAATTTATAACTTACTATACTTGAAAAGTTGAAACTACTAATACACAAAATCACAGTCCACAGAATAAAGTATCAGAATATTAGAAACATTGAACAGGAACAATAGAAACTAAGAAATCAGAATAATTACTAAATCTAAAATCACTACTAGGTACTGATGTATTTTGATAACAGACTTCAGACACACGTTCTGCCGCTAATCAGCTGAAACTCGACAGATACCATAGATAATAGAAGAATTATCTATGATAGATTCAATATATTATCTGTAATATAATCACAGATATATATATTAAGGCACTGTAGATCTTTATATGGCCCTAATATATATATATATTATATATGGTTGTTTCACCACTGTATATATCTGTGGCATCAGCTGCAGCAGCTTCGGATTATACAGCAGCTGTATAATCCGAACCACAGAATCATACAAGATAAATAATTTATAATATCTTAAATCGTGGTAGCAAACAAGCAACCACGGTTGAAGATAGAACTGTTATCTTTAAAGAAAAATTACGTGGTGGCAATCGAGATACGTGTTATCATTTATCAACGTAAACATTTGCGTAGTCGGCAACCGCCAACGCCAACTACTCTTACGTGCCAAACTACCGACCGACCATCGCCAAATGCCACATTCGCTAATGTGAGTCTAGTGAGTAGTGAGTGTGAGTTTAGTTTATGTTACAAACTGTGGCTTTGTTTACGTACTCAATATACAGTGAAATTTTCATTTTTATCGATGCAGTTTGTCAAATTTGAAAAGAATACGTTTGTGTTTTGAATTTTTTCTTATGACTTTCCCCTTGTGCCGAATGATGTTTCTTCCACCGAATTGTCGGTGTTTCGACGAATGGTCTACGATCATTTGAGGTCTATAGTCGGACCTAAGTAAGCTAAAAAAGTACTGCAAGTAAAGTGCAATTTGTAGTAGTAATTTAATGACTGAACAAAAAGAAGAAAATATAGAAGAAGTAGATCTAGAAATACAAGTAGAAACGATGCAAACCAATCACAGCCGAAAATCTACCCTTAAAGTGATCACTTTGGTGACACTAACCCTTCAAAATGCCATGGTTGCGCTCAGCATGCGCTATGCACGAACTCGACCTGGAGATATGTTCATATCATCTACCGCCGTCGTCATGGCTGAAGTGTTCAAGCTCTTCGTTTGTTTGATACTGGTATATCACACTGAGTCAATTTCTTGGAAACATTTCATATCATTACTAAATAATACAATTATCAAACAACCAATGGACACACTAAAAGTTTGTATACCATCTTTAGTATATCTTATACAAAACAATTTACTGTATGTCTCCACTTCAAACTTAGATGCAGCTACTTATCAAGTCACATATCAACTTAAAATATTTACAACAGCCGTTTTTTCAGTGTTGATATTGAAACGTAAACTATTGCGACACCAATGGATTGCATTAGTAATTTTGATTTTAGGGGTCGTTCTTGTTCAACTGAATAACTCAACTGATAAATCACAAAAAACTTACCCTGATCAAAATCGAATAGTTGGATTAGTCGCAGCGCTCATCGCATGTTGTTTGTCTGGATTTGCTGGAGTTTATTTTGAAAAAATACTGAAAGGAGCTGAAATATCAATATGGATGCGAAATATTCAATTAAGTTTTGTTTCTATCCCATTAGGTTTTGTAATGTGCTTTGTTACAGACTGGAACAATATCAGTAATAAAGGCTTTTTTTTTGGTTATGACCTTTACATAGTCTATTTGATAATCTTACAAGCAGCTGGAGGACTTATTGTAGCTATGGTTGTAAAATATGCTGATAATATATTAAAAGGATTTGCTACTTCCTTAGCAATTGTTGTAGCGTGTGTCTTTTCAATGTACTTCTTTGATTTTACAATAAGTATTCAGTTTGTTGTAGGTACAATGCTTGTAATGTGTTCAATATTTTTATATAGTTATACCAAGCAAAAAAAATCACCAAACTTAAATACCACATTAAAAGCATAAAGCTATATACTAAAATTATGACAATATTTTTTTGATTAAATTATTTAAAAATGTGAGAAAATTAATTTTTTATAATAATGTATTTGTATATATTAAACAATAAACATCAACGATTTATATAAATTTAATAAAGTCTTTACTTAAAATGTTTTATACAAAAATTATGTTTTGTTTAAAATTATATAATTGTAGTATTATAACTTATTTTTACTGTACCATACTTAGTCAAAAAATAACTTAACATAAAATTATATTATATTTATTTATTATTATTTTTTTTATATACATTTATATAATATATTATATATCTAATGTTACTAACTTGTAAACTATAGTTTAAATTGAAAATCTTATACATTTTTTTGGATGTTTATGTAGGTATATTTGGATTTATTTATCTACAATTAATGATATAATGATCTATTAAGTTTATATTATATTCAAGTGTTGTTTTCCATAATATATTTGTATCTATATAGTATATACTATTGATTAGGTTTACTAGATTGTAATATTATATATCAAATATTAAATTGACAACCTACCTACCGATAATTATTAGATAATTATATTATATTATAGACATAAGTAAATAATATTAAATATACTCATCTACTTAAGTTATTATTGTTATGTGATGATTTATGAATGCAATCTTTACATCAAATATTTTTTATTATTTGTTTTCTTCGGAATCTTTTAATTTTTTTGATTTTCTTATTTATGATTACTTATTTCATAATATAATAAACATAAGTATTATAATATTTATATGTTGTATCTATTAATTGAACCCCTTATGATAAAATATATTAGTTTTTTTTATAAAAGTAAAACACAATGAATCGACTACTACAACAGTCTGATAATTTGCATATTTATTATACCAAAGTCATTTTGGTGATAAAAATGTCTTTATAATAGTAGCTTTTAGAATTGTTGTTTATGGGAACTACAAATGAGAAATAATAATCATGAATTATTCTATTATTACTTATGAATTCTAAAATGTGTTCCTTTATTATGTATATTATTTATTGTGTATTTAATTTATGTTCAAACAAATAATATTTACCTGTGCATAAAAATATGTTATGGTTAAATCTATTACTTATAATTTACAGTTGTTGAAAGGAAGTGAATAAATATTATCCAAAACATCAAATATTTGATTAATATTTAGCAACTTGTAATTTGTAAATCAAATGTAGAGAGCGGACAACGGTTATCGTTATTTTTACTCGACTAACTCCGTATATTATATTCAACATACTGATACCTACTCTATGTATATAAATTATATTTATGAATACTACCACCCAGGGACGGATTTATATAGTTATGTGAGGGCCCTTGGGCTGTAGCCCACTCAACCCTCCCCTAAATCCAGCCCTACAAAAGATTAGGGATCTGTGAAGTCAGCATTTATGATTCACTTACAAATTACAATATATATTAAAAATACTACAAAAAACGGAACAATCCTGTTTAAAACAGGACGTATGGTCACCCTATACATTGGATTCTTATTATTTAACGTTACTATCTCAAATTTTTCGTTATCTCGAACTACAGTGAATTCTCCTTGAAGCTACCATTACCTACAGTCTACACTTAAGAAGACCGAATTATGAGCATTTTAAAATATTTAGTATTTTTTTACTCATAAGTCATAACTCACTTAAAAATTAAAATACCGTAAAAAACCCAACGAGAGAACACAGATAATGTTCTCATAATTGTTACCTAAAAGTTTGATAATTGGTCAATTCGCTCTAATATCAAAACTGAAAGCACACTACCTACCTATTGAAACTGGTGAAAGAAAATGTACTATGTCGTACACATAGGTAAGACGGAGACAACACATGTGGGTGCGACGATCTCAAGTTTTGCTCTTGATAACTCGATTTAAAGTTAATTGTTTAAGTAATAATTAAGCTATCATAGTTGTATACCTACTAGAAGCTAATAAAAAAAAAAAAAAAAGTTAATTGTTTTTTGTTATCTTGAGTAGGTACTTACACAAATAATTATTTTTAGTTTCTACCATCGTTAATCCCAGCGAGGGTGAAGTTGAACCACAAAAATGAAGAGAAAGTCACTTTTGAAGTTACAATTCAACAAGCTATACATGCTTTAAAAACACTTAAAGTCACTTTAAAGTCAGTGTTGAATCCAGGTATACTTCAGGGGGAGCGAATGCCCCCCTGAAATTTCTTTCGCCCCCCTGACAAATACAACTTTCAACAAAATGTACCTATTTATTAAATGCACAATACTAAAATCACATATCACCATTCACCAATGAAAAAAAAGTGAGCCCCCCAGAGAAATTATCTGGATTCAACACTGCTTAAAGTTGAGACTACTACACGTATGGAAGATTAGGCTTTTCTGCGTTATCTAATTATTTGGAAGACGTGTCAGGCAAAAGTAATATTTAGCAAACTTTAATGACAAATTTTTTTTAAAAGAAATACTTATTCAGTCATTTAAATAATTTTAATATTTTTATTATTATGTATATTGTTATTTTTAAATAAAACTCGAAATCTCGAACTTTTTCCTGTTTCCCTTGACATTCGACATAACGAGAATCTACTGTATAGGTATATCGTATATGCATACAAATCTACAGTTACTACGCCTACTATTATTGTTTACATTATACAGAATGTTATATATATATATAACAACTAAACAACCATACTATGTTGAGTATAAGAGTTTTACCTATTAATTGCACATATAGTATCAAATTTTATAAATTACCAAAATATTATATTTTTAAATTTTTTTCCAAAAAACATTTGTTCATAAAATGTCTATATAAAAAAAAATGCTATAGGCCATGGGGGGGGTCTGACTTCGACGTCTCCTTGTATTCATGGCTTTATGTTTTTGTCCCTTTACCCCGTATTACTTATAAATTATAATATTAATAATTTTGACAAACACGATAATCATCGATTAATATAAATTTATTTCAACATACAATTAAGTACCTAGAAAATAAAAATTAATCGTTTATAACAAATTTTTTTCATAGCAATGTGTTGATTTTTAGAAATATTTTAATTCAATTTAAAGATGGGTTGAGTTTTAAAAATACATTAAACATTTATACTGCAAAATTCAAAGGTAAAGAAAAATTATTAAATAAATATATTATGTGTGTATAGATATTAGATATAAATATATATATTTATTAATTTTAATATTGAATTATGATTAGGACAATTCTTGTTCTGGAATTCTAAAGATAAGTATTTTGAAAATTGACCTCTCAATAACAACAAAATATACTTCAATATATTTCTGAACTTACAGCCTTTTTCCCTTGATTTCCGAAGTTGATTGTTTATTTTTAGGAACATATTATATTATTCTTGTTAAATAATTTAAAACGCACCATCTGTAAGGAGTTCTGTGTAGGCAATAAAAGAAAAAAATAAATATAAATTTCGTGGTAGTAAATATCATTAAATTCATTAGTGCTTGTGGTTCGTCGAATTATTACGGTATGAAAATCACGCACGTGAACACCACGAAGTCAATAATTCAAATTGTCGCTTATAAGTTATAATCGCAAATCTTTTCACTGCTAAAATGATATTTTTCCATTTATTTATCTGTATTAGCTCAATTCACTCATCTCAGTTGAACGTATAAACCAACAAACCTGTTATTAATGTAACATTTTACTGTAATATTATGTATGTTTATAAAACTGTTGAAATATTGTCAATAGAATTTAAAAAAGACAAGACGAAAAGTCTAAAATAATCCGTTTTTAACATTTATATGTAAATCACGTTGGAATTGAAATAGTTATTTTATTATTTTTGTCAAGGAAAACAGCCCGTTTCGAATTACCATAATTGACTGATTTATAAAGTACAATGGACTATGAACTATAAAAAAAAACTAAAATTAAGTACATAGGTTCTTAAGAATCAGTCATTTTCAATTCTGTTCGCATGAAAAATTATTGAAATGTTTTTTCACAAGCAATCGGCACTTGGCAGTAAGTTGACTACACAATCGAGTATAGACGATAATAACAGCGCTATCTCCCGACGTGTATTCAAACTATACCATATACAAATGATTGACCTCATCTGTCACTCACTTTCACCACTAGACAGCACGGTCTTGTACGATTTTTGTTTATTATTTTACTATTAAAAATGTCCCGAGATGATTGACTACTGTTGACCTATTTGTAAGGTCGATAAAAAGACGATCTGTCCAAACTTGGGCGGCCGTCCAGATTAAAAGAATAATTGAAATTTTTTGTCAGTATGTTTCTTCGCTATATCGTGTATTGTAAGTCTTTATACCATTAACGGAAATCGAAAGAAGGCTAAGAACTGCTATTAACTCTAAATACGCACATCGATTTGTCTTATAAATGTAAATGATATGAAGTAATTTAAAAAAAAAAAAAACGATAAATCAAATTATACGTTTCAAATGTTGGGACGGATATTGTGCTGTAAAATAAAATATTATATAAATTAGAAGTATACCTACCTATCTGTATTGTACAGTTCGACGTATAAACGGGTAATAGTTCACTAATAGTTGTTGTTTCTTTGAAATAGTTTTAAAACACAAAAATATTATGTTTGAACCAGGTCAAAAGGTTTTAATAAAATTTGATTACCACGAACTAAATAAATCAAAAAAGCTAGCGAATAAGTACAGGGGACCTTTCACAATTATCGAAAAATTAACAGATGTAAACTATAGAGTAGAACTAATTATATTACGCAGGAAAAAGGAAATTGAAGTAATACACGTACAGAGAATAAAACCCTTCTACGAGACAGGCGTACTACCCGAAGATCTATATAAAAAAAAAA
>VUJU01003995.1:0-21627 GCA_009835225.1 Aphis craccivora | reverse complement strand
TATTTATTTTACTTTCTTCATCCATATAATTTTATAAAATCCTACACGCTCCGGTTTAAAAATCTCGACTGTAGGTTGGGGACCCTACCACGTCAATGTACGCTCCACAAACCAAACTTGGGTAAAAGATTATGTGAGACGTTACAAATTTAAAAATAAAACAACACATATTTCATAACAGTATAATAAATAATAATAAATATTATTTATACAAAAGTACAAAATAATTGTATTTAGATATTATGTAGGCATGTCTTCTGTTAGTTCTTATTGTTCTTTTTATATAGATATATTATACTTATATTACAATGTTGAAAATAATTTAATCTGCATAAATGTATAGTTAATAGTAATAGAATATAAATTTAACTTTCTTTAAAACAATTAAAAATATTACAGCTTGAGACTTAAATAATGAAATTGATTTTGTCTTCTCAGTTTCAATTTTTGTTTCTGCAAGCAGGTACAAAGCATTTGTTTGACATTTAAAAAAAAAATAATAATAACTAGAAATCTTAAAAGATATATTATTTTCAAATTTATGAATGCAGTGCAAGGCTTAGGGTAAAATTATTATTTTGACAACCAAATAGGCATAATATTTCGAGTGACATACAGTTTAAGCATGTTTGTATAATGTAAATGTTGTTTGACTTTTATTTTGAATATATAATACATATTATATATATTTATTTAGATATTATACAGATTAATCTTAAGCAGTACTTCTCAAATGTTTTGTCATGAGAACCTCTAATTTTAATGTAAATCGTAAAAGTGTCAAGGCCCCTTTAATCAAATCATTAATTATTTTTATAATGTTTTTAATTATTTATATGTTTTATAATTCTTGTAATTCTTGAATGTGTTCTGTTATTTCACACAATTCCTCAAGTTTTGGAGTATGTTTATAGACAATTTTTTAGCTCATAAATTATAGGTATAATTATTAATTTATTATACTAAAAATAGGCTATATTATATTAAATTGTGTAGTGTTAAAATTATGTACATATCTTAGGGAGGCCTCAAGATGGATCAGACAGGGCTAAAACCCCTCCTAATTTCCTTCTTTAAGTCCACGTAATTATGAATATTACTTGTTGAATGTAACACGGAAAGCATTATACAGGTTTGATAATTTAGTGAATTAACTAATACATTTTTAATTTTTTTGTAATAGGAAATTTAAAAATGAGTAATGACAGTATTTAATTATATTAATATTTGTCTTTGAAAAAAAAAAGTATTTAATTACATGCATACAAATAATTTAGAACATATAAGTCATTATAGTCATTTACAATATACAATTTTGAATTTTATTCCTTAAATCATAATATATTTTTAATTTTCTATGGCTTTGGCCTACACAAGTGTTAATTTATCGGCCTTCATAGAAAATATAGCGCTCCCGGTGGTGATGTCTATCTGTGGTAAAATATTCAAACAAGTGATGACACCTTATCAATACACCTTGGGCAGAACAAAGGATTTCGGGAGAGTGTCGCTTTTATAGTATTCTATGGTAATCCGATATAAAATAGTGATAAACTGATAACTGATAATGATAACAACGGATATATTATATTAGCGTTTTAAATAAAAAACCAACACGGGCACACAGCAACACTAAAACTAATTGAAATAAAAAAAAATTATATTCTAAAATTCATCATTCATGAGACAGTGCCTGATCACCTACAACATATTTCAAAACGTTATATCAATGCAATACACCAATCAAAATTATGAACACCGTATGAGAAACCGTGAATAGTTGTTGTTAAGTACAGGTAAAATAAATATATGGTAAGAATATGTCAATACATTTTTATTGTTATGTTAAATTCTAATAAATAATAAGAATTGCCGTCGTTAATTATAGCCCAAGCTATAGTACATCGCTCTTATGATATTAACATAAGTACGCGACGCGGATAATATTATATAGATGTTAAGGACTAGACTGTTTTTTAATCAACCAACCATACTTTTTATGTCTATAATATTATCAGCTATTAAATTAACTGAAGGTACAAAAGGGAACACAAATTAATTATATTTAACTTCAGATAGAAAAGAGGAACAGCTGGGTGATTCCAGTACAATCCTTTTTTATTTTGTTTATAAATATATATGTTTTTATTTCTCAAATTTGACACTATAACCATTAGCAATATTTTTATATGTATAGAAACTATAATATAACTTATTGAATAAAATGATAATGTGAAATTTAAAAAAAGTAATATCTTATTTTTAATATTTAAAATTTATGTAAGTATAACAAATTCATTATTAATTTGTTAATAAAAATGTAAGTTTTCATATCACACAGTTGAAACTATAACCATCAGTATAATTTTTAAATATGGAGAAACTGTAATTTAACTTATTGAATAAAATATTTTTATGAAACATAAAAAAAGTTTAATCATATTGTTAATTTTTATTATGTATGTACCTAAACATACCAATTTTATTATACATTTGTTAATAAAAAATACTTGTTTTCATATCACACAGTTGCAACTATAATCTTTAGAATCTTTTATTCGATTTAAAAAATTTAGGATACAAAAAAAATTGTGATTATTTATTCTTTTATTTTTTTGATGAATATAAGAATCACTTTAGTGGAACTTTGTTTTAAATTTTCAAGTTTTCTGAACCGGCCAAAAAAAATTTTATCAACACTTTTTTATTTTAATCGACAAAAAACTACCAGAAAAATCGAAAATTTCAGTTATCTAAAAATAGGTATTGAATTAAATAGAACAATAATCCACGGTTAGTAAAAGTCGTAAAGTTATGTTATATATTTAAAAATAAGTAAAAGTTAAACACCAAAAAAAAAAAGTACACATTAAATTGTTTTTTATATTTTAAATAGTACTTACAAAATTATAAATTATAAAAATTAAATGACATTTAATAATCATATCTCGACTTATCAATAATATTGATGCTCTTATAAGTTCATAAATGTTATATACCTACTAGAATACTTGCTAATGAGCATAATATGAATCAGTCAGTCGCGTAACGGCGTATGTTGTTGAAACATTTGGGAGACATTTTACAAACGTTTAGAGTACGGGCTTAAAACTATTAACTGTTTAAAATGAGAAGATTGAAACATAAATAGGTATGAGGAACATATGCGGTGATGATAATTTTAGTAATGAGTTCGAGAGTACCGACAACGTCAAAATTGAATAGGTCACATGCAATCCTGGTAGATAGGTCTGAAACTCCAGAGATTTCATGGATTTTCGTTAGTCTTTTACAAATATACGTGATATCGGACCGTTCATATCATGCGTTTTATCGGTAACCAAATAAAAACGTTCGTATTCGGTGTGAAGAGATTAAAAAGCACGGGAATCATTTTCGATTCAAAAAATATATTTTACAAAATATATACTCTTTATTGATTTTGACGATTTTATGTAATAGATGAAATTTACAATTTGTAAAATATGTGCATGAATAATATAACATTTTAACATACCAATTACAGTTTAAATATACTATTAAAGAATAAAAGTTTTAATTTCAAACAGTTAGTTTACTATATAAATTCCGTTTAAAATTTTATTATCACAATATATATGTTTTTATTTCACACAGTTGAAACTATAACCATTAGAGACATTATTAAATATAGAGAAACTACAAAATAAGTTAATGAATAAAATAATTATAAGAAAAAAAAAAATCCTTTTTTATAACTATTATTATGTTTGTACTGTGTAAATATACCATTATCATTATACATTTGCGTATCAAAATATATGTTTTCATTTCACAGTTGAAACTATAACCATTCAAAACTTTATTAAATATAGAAAAACTGTATTATAAGTTATTGAATAAAATGATAATTTGGAATTAAAAAAATAAAATTCTTATTTTTAGTTATTAATAATTGTGTTAACATACCAATTCCATTTAAAATTTGCCAATAAAAATATATGTTTTCATTTCACACAGTTGAAACTCTAACCATTAGAATCATTATTAGACGTAGTGGAAGTATAGCACAGGCGCAAAAATGGTGGGGCTTTGGGGGGGCTAATACTCCCCTGATTCCATCTAAGCTTTCCAATATTTACTTTTATATTAAAATTGAATGTACCTATTAATAATCAAATGCTATTTTCGACTACTACCTTTGACTGTAAAAGTGTATAATATGGTCATTATAAAAAATTTTTTTTTATATTATAAAATTACTTAGTACAACATATTATATAGATTATATAGATTTAAAAAAAATTCAAAACTTCATTTTATACCATAATTACAGTTAAAATAAATACCAAATTAAATTTATTTTTGTTTATAAATTTAAATCCCACACAAATGAAACTGTTTCCGTTAGTTTCAGAATAGTTTTTCACCATTGGATAATAAGACTTTTTTATTATTTTTTATACATCATATTTTATATAATAACAAATATATAATAAATAATATAAAAAATTTACCTAACACCTTTAAGCAAGCTTGTGTTGGTGTAGGGAGTTATTTAAATATATACAATTAAATTAAATGTAATTACAAATTTTTATAAATATAATAGACAATTACAGTGTTTTGTGTTTTAAATTGATACATATGGTGTTGTTGTATTAAAAATAATTATACATTATAAATTATGGAAAACTTTGAATTCGTACATTAATTTTTTTGTGATACTTAAAAACTATTTAATTGATCTTATAATATACTTATGTATATAAATTTAATTCTTTAAACAAAACAATACTTAAACATCCTTTAAAATTATTTTTATTGTTTACATATGATTTTATATGATTTGGTAATGAATTAAAGTGTACAGGACTCAAATAGTTAATGAAATTTTTAACAAAACTTGTATTTGTAGCTAACACTTTAACATTATATAACCTATTTTCCCTTGTGGGAAATCTTTTATCATGGCTTGAGGTAAAGAAACTACTAGAATTGCTATATACAAACATAATTGCACATTTTTTAAATAGCAAGTCAAGTGAAAGGACTTTAGATTCTTTGTAGTTGGCAAAAGTGGATCCGACGCGATTATTTTTATTTAAACATATACACATTATATTATTTTGTTGGATTCTTAAATTGTTTAGAATGTTTTTTGTGGCACCTCCCACATTAATATACCATATTGCAAGATAGATTGATATAAAGAGAGATACACTATTCTTAAAGTATAAAGTGAAATTATATATTTTAGTTTATGAAACTTATATATTATAGAATGCAGTTTAACTATTAGATTATTTACATGAAATTGTACTTAAGGTTACAGTCCAATATGATTCCTAAACATTTAGTTTTTTTTTTAGAAATACTAATTTTTAGGCAATTACAGTTAGTCGTGTTTGAACAACTATGTGTTGACGTTTCTTTAAATGGGGGTATAGTTTTATTTGTTGAGAAAATCATAAACATTGTTTTGGTAAAATTTAAAGTTAAATTTTATTATTTAACCACTTAATTACTTTATTAAAGTTATATTCAGTCTTATGTTTTATATCATCCTAGTTTTGGCCCGAATAACAAGCATGTGTCATCCACATACACAACAATTTGCCCATCTAAGTTCATATCACAAAGACTATTTAGTATTTATATACATAATAAAAAGTATAGGACCTAAGATGCTTCCTTAGGGAACACCATACATGACTTAATTTTCACAACCTAAAACACCATTTACATTTGTAAATTGTTTTCTCTTGCTTAAGTAAATTATTAACTATCTTAAACATCATATTATATCCATTTGAGATTTTATAAAAATGTATACACCTTATTTCATATTAAAATAATATTGAAAATCAACAACCTAAATTGAGTTTTGTTCATAAAAATAATAACAAACCTTATTTCATATCAAAATAACAGTGAATATACAAAACATAAGTTTAGTTTCGTTAATAACTCATTCAATTTTCATCTAATACACTTGAAACTATCATCAATACTTTCATCATCGAATTCTACCTTAAGACATCACTAGTTTTTACATTATATGTCCTATTCGATTTGAATAAAAATAATAAACGTTATTTCATATCAAAATAGCAGTGAAAATACAAAACATTAGTTTAGTTTTGTTAATAACTCATTCAATTTTCATCTCACACACTCGATACTATTACCATTAATTTTAAAATTTAACTCTTCTTAAAGACTATTTTAGGTTTTACATAATAAGTCCCATGAAAATTTAACAATTTTATTTGTTTTATAAAACTAATAAAGCTTATTTCACATCCTAATCATTTCATACAGTTATTTGAATGTGATTGTAATATTAAACTCTTGTATTTTTTTTCCAAGATTTCTGTCATATAAAATATTTGATACTTAATAAATAAGAAAAATAAACGTGTTATTAAATATATCATAATTTATATTTTATATATACATATTGTTTTCATACCAATGGCATTAATAAATTATTAAGTATGAAATTTTCTTTACTGAACTTATATTTTGAACGTTATTCATTAAAGTTTTAATAATTTTTATCTACTTTTGGGCAGTGAAAATTTTGTAAGAAATGGAAAAAAAATCATATAGATATTTACTACATTTAGGGGGATAGGGGCAGCACCTGTTCTAAATCCGGCATTGGGCAGCATTCGTCACTGTTCTTAGGTCAGCAATACCCTATATCTAATTATTAGTAAGTATTCGCGTATTGGCTTCTAATTTTTCACTCATTGCTTGCCATACATAAATAGTTACTGTTCTATAACCTTAGGGTCTTAGCTTTTTTTACTTCTGTTTTTTTTTTAAGTAACCACTCGTTTACTAACTCTTCTATACGTTGTTTGATTTGCAATTTAAATGTCAATATTAATTGTTTTACAATTTTATTTCAAATTAATTATAAACCATCATTGAATTATTATTTTGTTTTATTGTTACCTGCAATTTGTAATTTTCAGAATAAGCTATAAATGAAAATTAAAGAGTAATTGGTTAATAATTGTAGGTAATATTGTATATTATACATAATTAATACTATACAATGGCATTAAAAACAAACGTAAGCTCATTTATATGATGAAAAGTGTGTTTATTTAAAAATCTTAATAATGCAAATAATACAATATTTTATCATCTTACATGCTAAATTATTATAAAAATTAAAAAATTATTCAAGTTTAAATGAAGATGAAAATATAATTAAAAAATTTGTTTACAAGAATAATATTTCTTCCACTTTAAGTATTGATCAATTTTAATTTATTATAATATCAATTATTGTATTTTGCAATAAAGTTTATGTCTATATAATACAAATATAAACGAAAATTAATTTACTCATTATAAGTTTTTTTTTATTTCAGATTCTTAAAAAATATTATGTATGTATTTGTCTCATCTACTTTCGTGATATGGATGTTCATATTGTATAAATATATTCATTACTATTTTAGAATACTAAAACTACAGATGATTAATTTAATACAATGGTTATCTTAATTTTTTACATATTGATGTATTTTATCATATTATCATATTTCATGGAAAATGAAAAAATACACTTTTAATGTATCGTCTTAACATTAATCTTAATCTATAGTTATAAGTTGATAAAAAAAATAAGACTAAGATAAAATGTATTATTATTAATTAATATTTATTTGTACCTGCATAGCTCTTGAGTTTTTTTTAACAAACTTCATTAACTCTTAAAACATTATTTATGGTATTACAAACATTTGTTAACCCATGGTCATTGATTAATTTTTCACAAAGTGTTGCTTCAAAGTCAGTAGTTGCGAGTCTTTGATCCCTTTCGTTGTAAAACTAATGAAAGAAATAAGATAAATTAATTTGTATTATAATATTTTTATGAAATGTTTAAAATAAATCTTTACTTCATCAAATACAAAAGAAGGTACAAAGCGTGGTCCATGTGTTTGATCTTTAGTTTGTATTTCGGCCTCCAGCATTAGCAAATAGCCCTCTCGGCTAGTAGCACATGATTGAATTTCATCTATGCTGAGTCCAATACGACCAGCACACTGAAACATATGTATAAACAATTTAAAACAAGACAGATAGTAGGTAACCTTTTGCTAGTAACAATTACATTCATTTCCCAATCAGAAAAAATATTCAAGTTTATGGATAGGATCACACTATGCGTTTTGTAAGTTCGACTGCAACACATTGCAGTTGTTTCCCGTTTTTTAAAAAAAAGGTTTTGTATATCAGTCTAGTCTGGCCCGATAACTCATTTTATATTTAAACCTATTTTATTTTGGGTGTTACGGTTTAAGGTAAATGGTAACTTTGTACTGCCCATTGTTAAAAATGCAGAATGTAGACACTTTGTACTATTATATACATAAAGATAAAGTATATATTATAAATATAAGTTTTTTACCTTAGTAGTAACTATTAAAATTATGTATAGTGTTAATTATTAAAATAGAAAAATAAAAAATAAAAAGTAAATTGTTATAAAATATTGTAGGTAAATTAATAATAATCTAAATAATCAATTATATCGTTTTATCATCAAACTACATGTAAAAATGTGTACAATATAAATATGTCAAAAGGTAGTATAATATAAAAATAGAATTTAGCTGTAATAGTTATTACTATTACAGATTTTTAAATTATTAGCTAATAAAAAATAAAATAAAAGTATAATATGGAAATACGAATATGTCAAATATGAATATCAAATGACAAAAAAAAAAAAAAAAAAAATAGTTAATAGTTAAAAACTACATGTAAAGTATATATGGAATATACAAATTGTATATTTGTCATTTCTTTTCCTTGATGCTGGTTAGTGGTTGCATAAAGTAAATAGCTTATTGTTGTCAGCAGTATAGAATTTCTGTATTTTCTGAAGTATATTGCCACATTCGTCCAATTGTATTACCCGATAATAGATGATACAACGATATTATTGATTATTTAGATTATTATTAATATACAATATTTTATAACAATTTACATTTAATTTTTAATTTTTCTATTTTAATAATTAACACTATACATAATTACTAGTTACTACTAAGGTAGGTACCGATAAAACTTATATTTATAAGATAAACTTTATGTACATAATAGTACTAAGTGTCCGTGTTCTGCAATGTACCTTTTTACCAGACCGTACTAAGTGTCCGGCGTCCGCGTTTCACACTTTTAATGCTTGACCGTACAAAGTGACCTAGAACCGCGGTTTAAGTACCAATTGGTTCTTGTTGATCAGCAACCAACCAAACGCATAGTGTGATCCTAGCCAAAAATCTAAATGTTTGCAATGTTCTAGTCACTGAGATAGATAAGATATACTGGAGCGCGCACTCGGCCGTAAAAACGAGCCGTCGCGTTTGATGTTACCCACACCACCGAAGGGCAAAACATTTCATTTTTACTTAGGAAAATACGATGAATTTGTAAATAACGATTTATTTTCGAACTTAATCGCTGAGATATTTACCCAAATGCCTATATAATCTCAAGCCTTATCGTTAGTTTGTAATTTGTTACAATTTTGTATAGTATATTCAATATGGTTGTCTCGTGTTCGACTTTTGGATGTACTAATAGGCACATTAAAGGTGGAAGTATTCAGTTTCACAAGTAAATATTAACATTTTATACAGTGCCGCATCACAGTCTTTATGTTAATTATATAATATATAGCCATATAGGTATCTAATTAATACCTAATTGTCCTAATTCATAAAAATAAACTACAATTAATATATTGTATACAACAATAATATTATAACATTTTATAAACTTATATTAATTCGATTAATTTATACCATTAATTCTTATCTTGCACTTCTTGCAGTGTAAAAAAAACAATTTTATAAATTGTCTAATAATATGCAGAATCGTTTAGAACAGGCAGTGTGATAAACAATTACTATTTACATAATATGTTATTAATTACCTATACAAAATTCTTCTATTTTTAGATAATATGTAAATAATTTAATTTATAAACACACAAAATTTTGTATATATTATGTATATTTATATTAACTTGTTGACCTGACAGAAATTGTCATGTAATTTTATGTTAGATTAAATTGTTTATTTATGTTTATTTATTATTAAACAAGGGCAACCATTTATAAACAAAAATGCCATTGTAAATCTCAAAATCCCTGCTTGATCACTTTCCATATCGTTATATTTATATTATAATCATGGTAATACAATAAGGTAATGAATAATTACTACTACATTTAATTTGTTAAAGAATTAAGAAAATAAATTAAGAATTATGAACGACAATAATCAAACTACACGTATATCGTATGTAAAAATGAAATGTTTTGCCCTTCGGTGGTGGGGAAGCGGGATTCGAGGCGGCTCGTGTTTTGTATCATTGCGGGAATGGAGAGTGCGCGCTCCAGTATATCTTATCTATCTCAGTGGTTCTAGTCTAAAAATTAAAAGTTTATCTGATTATTATTCATTATTATTTATCTGATTTTTTTTTTTTAAACGTAATTTACTAGATATAATATTTGTATTAGGTACTAAATTAATGTTATTACATACATTTTCTCCTAAAAATGTAAAATATTTTAAAACAAATCAATTAATAGTCAGTAGGTAAAATTTGTATTATTTTAACAGTCATAAATGATAATTAAGTGTTTAAGTAATATGCTATATACTTTATGTTATATTAATTATTTGTAATTAAGTACCAGTTTGGTTATATTTTTAATAATTACTTAATTAATTCGAAAATTGAATAGAATATATTTACCATTTCTTCGATATGTATTGTATTATCCACGTGTTTCAATGCACAACTCAAGTATTCCATATGAGCTGTAGAATTTCTAGACAATTTGTCAAACACACAGTTATGTATTGTATTAGCACGACATTCAATACGGCCATTCTGGCAAAAGAATCCAATATTTGTGCTCTAAATTCAGAAATATGCATTTAAATTAATAAATAGTAACTTGTAAATTAAGTTTTAATGTTAAAAGTATTATAATACCTATTAATTTAAATTAAACCATTGAATTATACAATTTTAATGAAAATTTATAAAAGTAGATATAGTAATATAGTAAACAGCAATATATTATTTAAGATATAAATATTGTTAAATATATAGAAGTAACTTTCATGTATATAATAAATGTATTTATAATAAATTAAAAATAAAATAAAATAAAAAATAAAATTGCAAGTTATGATATAATTTTTGATTTGATTATCTGACGACTTAAACCCTAGGGGAATAAAAAATTAAGCAGTAGCAATAACTATAGTAGTATACATTTCAATACAACTTAAATGTCAAATAGATACCATTTAAAAATAAAATTACCATTAATTTATAGATCATACAAATTATAAATAGGTACCTATACAAAAATATTGTAATTGTGTTTGTTAACCTCTTAACCTTATATTAAAATTTCAAGGTTTACATGAGTAACATAATAAATTACAGTTAGTGTTTTACCACTAATTGTATGCCTACTAGAATAGTTTATTATATCTGTATAAAATCTAACTATTTAAAAGTAAATCAATATAAATAATAAATATTATAAAATAGGATGGGCAATTTAAATTTTAAATATAATTCTATAATTTTTCATAATTTGGTATAAAAATGTTAATGTTTCATTTTTGAAATACAATTTATATATTTTAATTTAAATTAATGAAAGATTTTAACAATTTAAAAACTTAGAATAGAATTAATCATATTAATACATATTTTATATAATAAATAGGTAGGTAGGTACTCACATAACCTCTACCAAAAGGCACCAAGTTTAAGGTCACATATTTTTGTATTTTGCAGTAGAGTGGCTTAAGTTTTGTCAAAATGAATTTTATGCTATCTGTAGAGCGTGCACTGTAGTAAATTGCCAAATCCAACTAAAATAAAAAAAATGTAAATAATAATTATTTATCAATACTTCCGTCTTCCAATAAATATTATTAAATAGATATCATAACATGATGTGATTTGTGATCACAATTATCACTTGGTGTTATAATAATGATTTTTAAAGAAGAAAAAAGAAAATGTTCCTGTGATAATTGAAATAATACCTAGCTAGTAGCTGCCTAATGTAATAATAATAATATTTAAAGAAATTTACAAAGACATAATTTACTTTATTTTGCTGAGGTATTGGAGCATCGGTTTTGGCGTTCATTACGGCAGTACTCATTGCGCAAACTAAAAACGCAAAGCAAATTTTCATGTTCATGTTGATGATGGTTCTTCGGTGCTCTAGTGCTTCTGTTAGCTCATACAATATTACACTGAATTGTAGTCGATTGTAAACACAGTATCGGAGCAGATTTTATTTCATCCATTGTTCTTTAGCAGCTGGTCGAAATCGCAAACACCGAAACTGGTTTTTCGTTCAAACATGTGTGCATACCTAAATGTATAGGTATAACACCAGCTACATTACACAGGGGTTACAGAATAATAGTGTGGCCAAAATGGTCGGACAGATATATAAAATGTAGAATCTTCAGTGATTTATTATGTTTAAGGGACCTATCTCTCTCTTTTATTACCGATCTTCAGATTGGTTTGAATGGATTTTTTCATTCGTTCCACATGTTTGATTTTTTTTACTCGAAGGAATGTCATTATGAATGCTGCTCCTTAGAATTTTCCTAAACCTACTATGTACGTTATTATACCGATAGCATCTGCTGTTAAGTTATTATTTTGTAAAATATTGTAGAAGAAAAAAATCATATATCATCGAAATCGATATCTGTAGAAAAAACCAGTGTCTCCTTCAAAATGTATAGTTTTTGAATACTTTTACAGATGCACACAATTTATCTTAAGGCGATTTACGTACGCACTTATTCGAGTATAATTATAATTTGTATATGCAAATTGTGTCAAATTATTAATTTATAATTATGGGTCAAATTATGTTAATTTATTCGTCTGTTAATTAGAAATGTTTATCATTTCTAGGGCTGGTATATTTATATTAATATTATTATGGTTTAAAATATTGGTTTTGTTGTTTATGATTAAACAAAGTACCCACTATTGAAAATTAATAATTAAGTAACTGGTATAGAAGTTTGTATGAGTATATAATAATTCATGTATAATTGTATAAAGTCTAAACGAACAATTGTTGTTTGAAATTCCTCAATTTTTTTCTTGTCAATAATTTTGTAATATACCTACCTAATTAATTAGTACCTAGTATTTAAAATATATAAAATTAGAATAGTTCACATATCAAAATATCACTAATAAAATTTAATAAATAAATAATTATAAATACTCTTAGTACTCACAATAATCACGTATTTACTTAATCTTATATATTTATCAGAAATTTATTGGTCACATGATAATTATAGCAATAGTCAATGGTCTTTACTTTTCTTTTTTTTGTCTGCATGAGATTTTAGAAACTAAAAAAAAACAAAAAACAATCTACCCTTGTTAGATAGATTGTGTTTCAACCCTCCTTCCAAACCTCTGTAAACATGCATATTAAGTATGAGTATTGTATGCGATTTACAATAGTAGGTACTTACATTTTATACAAATAATAGGATTGATGGTGGCCATCTTGCGACGTGAGAATTACGATACGGCACACAATATACCGTTCCGATATATAACAATGTTATTGTATGTAATCTGAACAGAGATATAATATTTTATACGTGTAATACTCGTATTAATAATATTATATATATATTACTAAAGAATAAGATTGTCCCGCATGATCTTTTGTCCGATAATCTGATGCAATTATAAGCAGCTGTAGGTACTAACCGAAAAGATTTTTGCACCTGCCTGAACGTGTTTGGTAGGTGCCTATAACGAAAAAAATCATACAATATTTTTATTATTCAATACAAATAGTTTAGAACTTAACATCGACTGTATTTGAAGTGAGTCTCAAAACTAAAAAAAACATACTTACAAATTAAATAAGTTCTAAGGAAAAATCTGACAATAACAATTATTGAGTATCTCTCATTACCTTTTGGTTAAAATTGTATCAATAAAAGTATGTGCCTTCTCATTTATATTTTTACAGCGATCAAAAATATACTAAAGAACACAGACTTGGGACTGTCTAAAATTGTATTATAAATTTAGGGGGTACCTATTAACTATAAGTAAGAATGTTATTTTTTCATTATAAGTCAGGAATCAAATATATAATATATTATATATACATATTTATTGTGTTTATTTTTGTGACTTAATTAAAATACATCGTTAAACAACAAAAATTATAAATGAATTTCAATTTTTAATCGGTTAAAGTATGTTCAATGTTCATGAACTACTCGACACTCGTATGTTATGTACTTTAATTGACATTAGTAAAATTTTAAGGTATTTTATGATTTTTTTTTTTATTATTTTGTATATTTAATATCATACTGTTACAGTTTTTTAATTTGTTTAAATAACGAAAACTGAACAAATCAAAAAATATATAATATATGAGAGTAGGTAGATGAAAATTAAGAAATTCTTTATAATATATCATAGTTTAATCCAAACCTTCGAGTAAAATTACGTAGGAAACCTACACCATTTAAAACGTGCATTAAATATGTTAGTATTTTTTTACTTTTTAACAAACCTTCAGAAACAAAAAAAAAATAGTCAATTAACACATTTTTATAGACACATCAAAGAAATAATTTTAATTACTTCATTCATTATATATTATAATCAATAATCATATTATAAGAAGAATTTAGTTTCAAATTATTGCACAATACAAATTAAAAACACAAAGTGTATTACCTATATCAATACTCTACATTAAACACATAATTATAAATAATCCCAAATTTACAGCTTCTTTCTATGAGATTGAGAATATAGGTACAGTTCAAATTTGCCATAGCAAGAAGAATAGTAAAATATCTAATAGCTAGTATATCTAATATAACTACTTTTACTGTTGTAAATACATTGAACAAAATAAGCTAATCTCAGATATCAATAAAAACTTACATTCTTTGAAATCATCTTCAGTAGTGGTGAAAAGATTTTTTTGAATCTTTACATTCTATAAAAAAAATTCTAGATCATGATGGTTGACCTATTTTTTGGTATATCTGAGCTGAATATATTTAAAAATGAAAAGCTTAACTTTAGTTAATTTTAATTTAAACATTAGTTTAATTTAAAAAATAAAGTATAGTTGTAGTATAAGCGGTTTTCCCAAATATGACTGTAGATCAATAATTAGAAAAATAAAATACGTATACCAAAATAAGAAAATATTGATTACAACCATGATTGACCATTGACATTATTTCACTATATTGTTCAAAAAATAATATTTTTTATGCATATTTTAACATTTTAGTTCATTTATTTATGCATATTTAAGATTTTTTAATCCATATTCAGTTGGTTATTAATGCATATAAATCTACTCCTAACAAGGCCGTAGCCAGAAAAATATTTTGTGGGGGTTTATTGGTATAAATATGTTATATTATGTAATAAAATATGAAATTCTAACTATTCAATCTTATTTTTAAAAAAATGGGGGGGTTGAACCCTAACCCCGCTGGCTACGGCATGGGCCCTCAACAGTCATCATTAACATGGTTAAACATCACTTAAATCTTGCAATGAAAATTCTTCACAAATTAATTTTATCAAAATTATCATCTAAATAATTTGTACATATATAAGTTGACTGGTGTGCTGGAACTGAATGATTTTTGGTTGCAAATATTTTATACTTAAAAATCTAACATTGTTTATTTTCTTCATTCAATTCTCTGTTGTTGATAATTTACTCATTTGTGTTTTTCAAGCAAAAGAATTCAATGAAACATTGAAGGTTGATGTATGAATTGAAACTATTTTTACTTGTAAGATTAAATTTATTTATAGCTCTCTACCACTTTTGTATAAAAATGAATTTTATAATTAAGTATTTTTTCTTATTTCAAAAAGTAACAGATTACTCAACTAGTATGAATCGTAATAATTATTATCAATTGTCTTTATGGCAAACTTGATTTGAATATTATTCATATCATATAATAATTATTGATAAAAATAATGAACTGTAAAAACAATGTTTGAATAGTGATTATTTTTTAGTTATAAGTTGGGCTCGGATTTATATGTATTTATGCTACCAAAATAATTATATACATAAATATGTGCTAAAAAACTCAAAATATGAATTTTACTAATATGATTTATTTATTAATATTTAATTATATAATATATCCATATGAGTTCCTAATGAAACAAATTATATTTTAAATAGTAAAATATATAAAAAAAAATATATATTAATTATCTTGATTATAATTTATGATAACATGAATTTTTAAATTTTCAATCGCTATCTATCATTTATCGAGGTCATAAATATCCAACATTTGTTATTACGAATATTTTGTAGTATTGAAAACATGAGAAATAAAATTGTCTGTATTGAAAAGTACAGTCATACCTATATAATTAATAATTAACAATTATTATTAAATCGCAGATGAACAAATTGTAAAAATATGAAGGAAAAATAGAACTATTGAGAAATATATAAAAATATGTAGTTATGGCAAAATATGTAAAAATATGTAAAATAAAATATAGTTGATTTAATTGGAAATCCTTTGAAACAAATGTATCACTTACCTAAATTAATTTTTCAAGTCACAGTAAAAATATGTATTTACATATAAATCCGAGCCATAGTTATAAGTTATATATGTCTATAATTGTTGAACATTTTTTTAATATCTGTGTATTTTATTTTATATTTTAATTATCGAGACCAAATTTAATGTAACACATACAATAAAATTATATTAATTTAAAAATAATTTTAAGAATATATGGTGTTAAAGTACTGTTAAATTATAGGTAGAGAATCGTATAGTTCAAAAATCTACTGAACTCAAAATGCCTTTATAAGAATTTATATTAAAATTTCATAGTTTAAGGAACAAAAATACATAATCAACAAACTTTTCATAATCAATATTTATATATAATATATAAATAATAAAAATTCTAATCTATTATATGAGTTTATTTTAATACAATTAAACTTTATTGATGTGGAATTTCCATTACCTACATGATTATATCTATATTTGGTTTAATAATAGCCATTAGTTCATCACTTATGCAAGTGCCCCCCAGGCAGTATTCTTTCTCCAAATCTACTATGTTTATACAACAGTTCTATCATAGTACAACAACTTTGTTACTTGGTACTTTTACCATACATATATACTGCCAATTTTTATCTCCGATATAATCACTGGTACAAAAAACTTGCAAGACTATCAAATTCAACTTGAATAGTGGTTCATTTTATAAAAATTAATATTAACAACAGCAAACCTATTGATATCACTTTCAATTTCAACTCTAAAAATATTTCTTTTGTTCACCTAAATGACCAAATAATTCCCATGTTTTTAAATTTTAAAAATCTCATATAAACAATTTTTTTATTATATTATATGATATTTAGTTCCCATTTATATATAATTCTAATGGTAAATGTCTCAAATGTGTGGAATTAACACTGACTATTTTATTAGCAATATAGATGTTTTAACAGTATATTTACACATAATTTAAATAAAAAATATGTTTTAATTTTTAAAAATCACATTAATACAATTTATTTATTTTGTTATATTATATTTCTTTTTTATTTATGTGTTATGTTAATGGTAAATGTTTCAAATGTGTGAATACACGGAATATTTTATTAGCAAAATAAAAATTTTAACAGTATACTTACATATAAATTTGATTAATTATAAGTATTCCATTTTTGAAAAAATTCATACCAACATAATAAGTATGAGATAAAATCATCTCTCATTTTCATTACATACTGATTCAAATGGCAATTGCTTTAATTTTTTGAGATGTACACTGAGTTGTATAATAATAGCTTAACATAAAATGCATAGGATTAATACATGAATATTTTTTAAATTGTGATTTAACAATTTTAAAACATCTCATATTACATACTTTCTATAAAGCTGTATTAAAGTTAGTCTTCAGTTAGGTTATATTATTCTTAAAGTAAATATCTCAAATGTATGACATGAAAACAGAATTATTTATTAGCAAAAACAGTATACTTACACATAGATTTGATTAATTATCAGTATATTAGATTTATGAAAAGACACATAACAATATAATAAGTATGTGATAAGATCATCTCTCATATCATGACAAAATAGATTCTAATAGTAAATGTTTCAATGTGTCCGATTAAATTATATTAAATATATTAAATTAGAAACACAATATTATACCACCTCCAAAATATTTTGAATAATTAAAAAAAAAAAAAAAAATAATAATAAATAGTACGATTTTCAGATTCCACAAATTCTGAAAAATATGAATTCAAACATATAATGAGCGGGAAAAGTTTGGACGAAAAATGGCTGCTAACGATTGAGATGGCCACTCTCTTATTATCGAGGCTCTCTAGTACATATTATGTACCCTGGTTTTCTTTGATAAATTCTAAAACAATTATTAATATAATGAATACATAAATATTTCTTTATAGATAGATCTTTGATTGAAAATTACAAAAATTAAATTGTAATAATTAGTAAATAGGTACGTGTTAATCAGTGTTGGGAATTATCTAGATAAATTTATCTAGATAAATTATCTAGATGAATTTTTAGTTATCTTTTATCTCATCTAGATAAAAAACACCAAGTTATCTAAGTACTTATCTAAGATAAAATTTTTGTTAATCTAGATAATTTGATTTAGATAATTTTTAGATAATGGTCTGTATATATTCTTGTAGAGATTAGTTATGTTTATTCCTATATTTTGTATTGATAATAATTGATACTTGGTACAATATTCTGTTTGTAAATTGTATTTTTATGCTGGGAAAAGTTCAGTTGTATCCTATTATATTTTCTGGCAATTACAAGACCCATATATTACTGATAATAATAATAGTTATTACTTTTTAATAGTTGAATTACCATTGTCCATTACGTCGATTGTCGAGAACAATATTCAAAATAATTTTTCATGTATACCTACTATATACAGTATTAGTAGTATTACAATGTGATACCACAGATTAGATAAAACGGTGATATGTACAGAGCGATTGAAAAATATTGTATTACTTCTGTTACAGTTTAGTACGTAGGTATTCGATTTTATTTTGTATTTGGTTTCAGGCTTGTAATATAATATTTTTCCTGTCTATTAATAATTGCTAGCTGTATTTTGTACCCCAACAACAGTAATTGTTAGTTAGTTCTTATAGTTTCTTACAAGTCGACACATAAGTGATAGATGATAAGCCTGAAGCCATACTGATTTCGCGCTGACGATAGGTACTCCGTTCGACTACACGGGCATTCCCGAAGATTGTCTATTTTTGTAACAAGCACAATCCAATATCCATCCATTAATAATAATTATTTCTTTTGATATTGTTATCATGATTTTTATGAAGTCCAATTTATTATACGGAGACCTACGTCCTACGGACATGGTTCTTATTAAATATTAATCACACATTCGTCATTCATACTCCATACCTACATCACGATCGCATATCGCATCTCGTATTACCTTTCTTTGCAAGTGGTTTTTACTTTTACTACTGACTACAGAACTAATTCATTTTTTTTTTAAATTAATTATTTAAATTACCTATATAATATTTTATTATAATTTTAAAATATGAAGCGTTTTTTGACAACTTCGTTATCCGTGAAAAAAACTAAAACATCAGCTATAAACGATGAAGCTTTAATATTTGAAGAATCTGTAGACGAACCTAATGTTATAATGCATGTTGATCAAACAAATAATGCACAGAATAATGTGTCAGCTGCATCACCCGCAATTGAAAAGTTATCGAAACATTACTTGTTTGATGGTAATTATTATAAAATTACTTCAAGTGTGGACAATAAATTGATAGCTGAATGCCAATTGTGTAACAAAACAATAAATGGTCAATTAAATTCTACTGGCAATTTTCTAAGTCATATTAAGTTATGTACTAAATAAATGCATGTGTATTTAATGTAGAATAATGTA
The DNA here is from genome assembly GCA_009835225.1 of Aphis craccivora. Taxonomy (NCBI): domain Eukaryota; kingdom Metazoa; phylum Arthropoda; class Insecta; order Hemiptera; family Aphididae; genus Aphis; species Aphis craccivora. The sequence continues at coordinate 1,505 of VUJU01003995.1, read as the reverse complement.
AATTTAGTTGATTTTAAGCCATATGAAATTGTGTTATAACTTATAAATTATAATATACCTAACATATTAATTATTATATTCTAGAAGAAGCATTCATCAATATTATCCAAATTGTTAGCAAGGAAAAATGAAAAAAAGAAAATTAATAATGCGAGTTTGGGTGAGTAAATAAGAACCTTTTCTTTACCATTTTTGTAAATTTTAATACTTGAATTATCTTTATACATAATATTCAAAGGTAATGAGAATTAGTTACTAGTTAAAAAATTAACAATATTATTGTAATTGTGTATAGTTTAAATAATTAGTAACTATGTAAACTAAAATGGGTATATACACTGTACATCAGCTAATTTATCTATGACATATTGTCATAGTATATTTCTGATTTTGTTGGTTGGGGGCCCACCTTTGGGCATTGGGGCCCGACCGTGGATACTGCATTTTATGTATAAAGAATTTTATCTATAAACTATAAAGATAAATGAATACGATATTGGGTAGATAGTGAGATGCCCCTTGATGTACAATCTCATAGTATTTTTCACACTTAGGCGCTACTACTGTATATTATGACAAAAGTTCAATAAAATTGCTTATTATAATTAAACAAATTAGAAAGAACGCAGTCACTCTACGTGATCTATGTATTAATTAAATTATTTATTTACATAAGTAGGTAGTAGGTAGGTACCTAACATGTTAACAATATTAAATACATAGTTTGCATGGAGCTAGTGTAATAGTCTTAAGTATACAAAATATGTAGGTACTAGGTATAAAAGATAAAGATAAAGAAAAAATTATATATTATGATAATTATATTTTATTATTTATAAAAAAATATTTTTTTAATAACTATTCTACTTACCTAATTAATAACTAAATATCATTTCTTAACTTATTAACTTGTGTTAATTTTTATATTAATGTTATAGACTGTAAAGATGTACAGTCATCATCACCTTCATTTTCTGGAAGCCAACAACTAAATTTACTGCAGTACTCTCAACCAAGGCAAATATCAAAACAAACTGTAAGTTTGATTTATATTATAATACCACAGAATAATTATGTTCTTCTAATTTATTCTGTGATAATACAGAGTGATCCTTTTATCATAAACCTTTTATCATTATTTCAAAACCTGTCAACATTTTTGTAATTATTTTTGCCCGTAAAGTATAAAATAACCTAGTTGGTATTATTTTTACATTAGGCGCATAGGTATTTAAGTGTTAACTATTTTTGTATTATTTAATTACTATTTATTTTTCTAAAATATTTAATATGTTTTTTATTTGGGAATCTGTATTTATAAAAAATGTATTTGATACAAGTTAATTCAAGTTTTATGTAGTTATATTATTGCCTTTTAAATTGTATTAATTAGTGTTAATTATAATTTTGCTTTTAGATTAACAACTTGGTATTTGATTATATAGTTCAAGAAATGAGACCACTGGTAACTTGCCAAAAACCAGCATTTAGAAGATTGATAATGG
>VUJU01003994.1:0-18138 GCA_009835225.1 Aphis craccivora | reverse complement strand
ACTGTCTAGCGTGGTTAGCATAATAACAAATTATTGAGTTATGTAATCGGTAATCTTACAATTCTAGAAATTTCCGTAATCAGTATAGTTACTATAATTATTAATTACACTTGGAGTGTAAACCCGTAATGTAAAGACATTGATAAACTGAATAATAAGCACTACAATTTATAGATCGAACTATTATGACAAGGAACAGACATGTTATACTCTAAATTAACTCCAAACTAACTTTTAAAAATGTTTAAGAAAGAGGGTAACTTATTTGACTTTCAGAAAAAGAATATATTAGAAAAATCTATGACAATGCACTGAACCAAATGGACTGTGTGTCGATTTGTGATAAGATTAATCTGGATTTTTTCCTGTACTTAAACATGAATCTAAAATATATGTGAACTCCCTCACCTCATTCGATTGGCTGAGATTCAGATACGCTACTGCACTGTTGATTAAAAATTATTATATTATATTATATCTGAAAAATTAAGACTATTTAGTAGTCGTGCGTTCACCACCGTTCACCGAAATTTCAAATTTCGCGGGCTCAAACGCCGAAAGCATCCAAAGAGATTCGTGTTTAAATTATCAATAACGTTTACACTGCTCCGCCCCCCGCCCACCGCACAATAAACAGCTGCCTGCGCAACAATACACAAAAAATTTTCCGAGTGATTGTCGAATGTTGATTTGTGTGCGTAATAGCTTGAACCTGTGTCGACTGTCGAAAGTTTCAATAGTTCTACTCTACTTGGCTTGTCATTATTTTCGGATTACATTGTATGATACCTTTTTATCTATACGGTGAGAATTATCGATAGACTTACGTGTATTGAGAAAGCGAAACAAATAAATTCATATTATTACTCGCATATAATATAATATATATACATTATACAACATATACGTATATAATATAACAATTAAATTCTGAGGTAAGTACTACAACAAAAGGTTATCATATTATATTATTATTTGGAGGACATGAACACCAGTCCTTCCTGTTCAGAATCCGTTTTATTTAGGTATTTAATTCTTCCAAAAAAACTATAATTTATATTATTACAAATTAAGTTATATATTTTGATCATCTATTTGCATCAATCAGCTTCACTAACCTACTTTTAAACTACACTCAGTTGAAGTTGGGAGTTATCATATTTCTTTTCGTTCAGTAGGTTTTGCCATGTCTGTTCTGAATCATATGTGTGATGATCAGCCCGAGTGTCCGCTTTGTATGGAAGCGTTTGAGGTGGATGACCTGAACTTCTTTCCGTGTACATGTGGCTACCAGATATGTCGTTTTTGCTGGCATCGTATTCGTACTGATGAAAATGGCTTGTGCCCAGCTTGCCGCAAACCTTATCCTGAGGACCCAGCTGATTTCAAGCCGCTCAGTCGAGAAGAAGTAGCTAAATTAAAGGCAGAGAAACGACATAAACATCAACAAAAAAAGAACAAAATCACTGAGGATAGAAAAGTGTTAAACAATATGCGAGTACTGCAAAAAAACTTAGTGTTTGTGGTTGGTCTGCCTAATCGGATATCAGAAGCTGAAGTAAATATTCAAGCATTTATTTATGTTATAATTGTGATTTCAGTTTATTAAAATTACTATTACTGTTACCTAACCTTCTTTTAAGATTCATAAACTAGTTTATAACAAAATATTTATCTAACTATTTTTTCATATAATACTAACAAAATTAACCTCATTTTATAACAATAATCTCCCAAAGAATCTTAAAATAAATTATAATTTACTATATCTAAATATTTAAAATTAACACATATATTTATGATAACATTGTTTTATTTATATTATTATTATCAAGGTCCAGAATTCAAAAACATTTAAGTATACACAAAATATGCATTTAAAATGTAATAATATTCATGTGTATACATTTAAACTCAAAAACTAACATTAATTATTTTTAAATAACTTAGTATACCTATTACCCATATTAGTATCTAAAAAATAATGGTAAAACATATTTATGTATAATATTTTCTTATTATAATATAACAATTTGTTATAAAAATTTAGTTCAGTAGAGTACTGTTGTATTTTCAAATATCGATAAAAACAATAAAATAAATTAATTTGCTTTAATTAAATATGCTGATAATTTTCAATAATTTATTCTGGATTCAAGGTCGCACGTTTTATAAATTATTTAAAAGCTTTTCATTGCTTATAACTTACAAATTGAAATCTTTTTTTTTACTATAGACTTGAAAAAATATAAATAAAATAAAATTTTCAATTTTGTTATTGATTAATGTTTTAAAAACATTTTTTTTTTTTATTGTAATTATTATTAGTGAAATAGGTGTATGTGCAATTGGCTCCTAATATTTAGGGACACATACTTGTTTATAACAAATTAATATCTATATTAACTACTTTTCCAATTAGCTGTGTTAATGTTTAAAATCATTGCTTAATAAACCAATAAACAATGATCTTAATTTTATCCCCTATATTTATTCAATTGGTGTCTATGGTGAAAAAATATTTTTCGTTAATTTAAATTTAATTTAGGTTAAAATTTGGATGTATGAATTAAGACCACAGGTTGGTTCATATGTTTTATCCCAATTTCTTTTAGTCAAGTCCTATATTAGTCTAACTATCACCTAATACATAAAACAAAAATTGAAAATATTAAGCTCTTATATACTTTACAAAATTTAAATATAAGAAATTATGAAAAAAATTATTTATTACAATTTCTATTTTGTACTATTTTTTCATTTACCTACTATCTTGTTTCATGTGTTTACAAATGTTTTATCTATTTAATAATATCTTAGGTACCTATCCAATTTAATATTGGTTTCTCCATAAAAATTAGTAAATAGAGAATTTAATTTTATGTTCAATAATATAGACTTTTTATCTAATTAATTAACCTAGTTAAAAATTATGATTCTTTTAAAAATACATTTAACAATAATAACAAGTCTAATTTTTTAATAATATAAATGGTTAGGTATATAGAAATATAAGTATTATCATATAACCTAACTGTTATATTCACAAATAAATTAAATAAATATAACTGTGGCATAACAATCAAATTTACTAGATAAAAAATATTCAATTTACATAAGCTTTTATTATTATTTTATTAAAACGTTTAGATAGCATTTGAAATTATTAATACCTAAGTCTTTCGACTTCAAAGAGAATAATTAATAATGTATTGTAACTACTTACTACATAATATACTATTATAAGCCTATAAATATAATAATACCATTACATGAATTTCAATTTACATTTCATGATAAAAAAATAATATTATATATTTATAAAAATGTATTAATCAAAAATAAATAAGCTAAATTAATCAACTCATTATGCCGTAATTAGTTTTTTTAAATTTTTAATATTGTGACATTTTAGACGCTCAAGAAACATGAATATTTTGGGAAATTTGGAAAAATATTAAAAGTTGTTATAAATCAAAGTACTTCGTATATTGGCACACAGGTAAAATAATTTTTTAGTTAAACAAAATTATCAGTTATTTTTTTTCATATTTTATTAATATAATTAGGTATATGTTTATGTTAGTTAATCACAAATGTATTTTTAATTCTTAGGGTCCAAGTGCAAGTGCTTATGTAACTTATTCAAGATGCGAAGATGCACTTAGGGCTATACTTGCTGTCAACAATGTCATTATAGATAATAGAGTATTAAAAGCATCTTTGGGTACAACAAAATATTGTTCAAATTTTATGAAAAATCAACCTTGTCCAAAAACTGATTGCATGTATTTACATGAGATGGGTAAATAGTTAAATATTAAATAATTAATTAAATTTAATATTATAAAATAACAAATCTTTACAGGAGAACCAGAAGCAAGTTTTACAAAAGATGAAATGCAGCAGGGTAAACATCAAGAATATGAAAAGAAATTATATGAGCAATACAATGTTGTGTTAAGGTATGTCATTACAGGGCTGGAAGTAAATCACTTTTTAGAAATTGAGTCACATTTAGTCACTGTTACTTTTTATCCAAATTTACTTAAATTTAAATTGTTTGTTTATCCCAGAAATAGACTTATTTTACTAACCACTTTCATTGTTTGGAACAAATAATAGTTTTTATAAAACTAAGTGAAAATCAATTTAAATACCTATACTTAATGATAAATATATATATTCATTAACAATAAATTGTAAAGAAATTTATTTACATATTACCCTTTTATAATTAATTTTGATCAAGTAATCACTTTTTTAAATAGCTTTAACCACTTTCAGCCCTATCATTATTATTTTTATAATGACTTAAAATTTATATTTCATTATTATTATTTTTTTTTTTTTTTTTTACTCATACTTAGGAGACCAGAAAATTCTCCTCCAATTCAAATTTCTTCAGGTAATAATGGTGTAATTGAAAGTTTGTCACAAAATAATAAGGAATCTTGGCCTTCTCTCAATAATAGTACATCACGTAATGATTCTCCAGGTAAAATATATTAACATATATTAGTTAGCAGACATTTTAAACTCTTGTTAAATTATTTGTATTGATCAATAAAAATTGTATTTAGTTGAAGATGATAGATTATATGAAGTAGAATTTAATTTAACAAATCACAATTCACACTCTGATAAAACTTTAGAAAAAGTTGAATCTCAAAATGTTAAAATCAATGGTCATAAAAACAAAAAGAAATCTAGTTCACCAGAAAATAGGTTTGTAGTTTATTTATTTTGTATGGTTTTCAAATAATATTAATATTACTAATAAGTACAATTTTGTATTTTTCAGGAAAGGTAAGGTAAAAACTCCAAGTTCCATACCTTCAGCTGAAGAAGAACAATTAAGAACATTAGATGGTGAATGTACTGAAAATAAAAGAAATTTGATTAAAGAAATTTGGAATAATGAGCCATCTCTTAGCAATAGCCAATTAGAAAACGATACCCAAAGCGGTATGTACTTTTAAATTGTTAATTAACATTGAGGAGTTTGATGTTACTTTAGTTAGGTGTAGAAAACTATTATTAAAACCATTTTATTTATTTTTAACTTTTATTATTTACCTAATCAAAAACAATAAGTATTAATTCAGAATTATGTTTAAACATTTGTCTCCCAAGTGCAATATAATATTGTTTCCCTTGCCCCCCCCCCCCCACACACACACACACAACTCAATTTTTTTAATAGTTTAAAAAAATTGTTTTAAAATGTTAATATTAATTTATTTAAATACTTTCAATAAACCAAAAAACAAAATACTAATTATATTTTATATATAGAATTAACATTTAAAAAAAATCTCCAAGTATTTTTTCATATATACCTATATAATATTTGGAAGTTGTACATTGATAATTTAATTTTTCAACTTATAAGATTTTTTATTTTAAAAGCCCAATTTCCAATGTCATGAAAAGTATACACAAATATTATATGTAGCTAATGTGTTAAGACAATGATTAATAATAATTAAGATTTATTTTTTAAGCAGTGAAGAGTGAAGTTTTAAAATCCTTAAATCCTTATTATTAATAGTAGTACTCTCACCTCCCTCTCCCACCAACAATTTCAAAATTTAAATTGATTTCATTGACAATTGTGTTTTATTTGTAATATCTAATAATTATTTTATGGTTTCATTTGATTTAGAATCATTATTTGAAAATCCACAAAAGCCAGCTTCAATATTTGAACAAGATAACAATAATTCATTTTTCTCTTCAAATTTCTCTAAATTAACTAATGGTAAAACGAGTCCTGGTAAGATCATATATTGTTATTATTGTGTAATTACCTCAACTGTATTAATGTTTGTATCCATTATGTATAGTATTAAACAGTGAACCCGATTGGAGTCCTCCGGTCAGTGCAATTTTACCTCCAATTCCAGATGTCCTACCGCAAGTACAAACATCTGAAGATTGGCAAGCAGCATTTGGTTTCTCAAATAGTAGTAATAATTCTCGAAATAATTATCCGTCGTCAGATATAAATAGAACAATGGTAAAATATCAATGATGTTAATATGCTTAACTTTTATAATTAAGTAATTTAAAAAATATATATTATATTCATAAATTGTTTATAAATGTTTTATAGTTAAATTTACCATCAGATGATGATATATTTGATTCAGTTTCGGTTACACAACGTGCGCTTTCAGAATATATGGAACAACAAAATCATATTAATATGTATCAATCTAGACTTCAAAATTCCGGGTACTAATAAAATAAACAATAATGCTCTGCTAAAAAATCACTATAATTTTATATGTTTGATAATGATATCAATTATTTATTTTTATTTTAAGGTTTCCTTATTGCACTAAATTAATGGATAATCTTCATATAAATAATACAGCTCCCACAAGAACATGTTTACCGCCTCCTGGATTTTCATCAGCTCCAAATCAAGTCAATTCCTATGGTATCAGTATTCCTCGTAACACAGGTAATTTTCTATTTAATATATTTTACATTTTATAAATTAAACAATAAAAATTAGAAATAAACTAAACATATTTAATTTAATAATTTGTTATATGAGTATGACATATGCTGTAACCCCTTGGTAAATAATATTAAGATTATTGGTATAAATAAAAATAAAATACATTTATTAATAATATTTAGCTGAAAAAACATTTCCAAAACTGTTAATGTTTAATTTAATATTTTATTTGCAGGTAACACTAATAAATTGCCACAAAATAATCCATTTGCATTACAACAACAATTACGTCAATCATCTTCTCATAGTGAGTCTCAACAAAGTATAAACTAAATGAGCATATAGTATATATGTCCTATATAATATACATTTATATTATTCAGATTTGGATTGGTCATCAATAGATCCAGCAATAGTTACAGCAAACCCACATTGCAATTTATATACAACACCACCACCACCACCCGGTTTTAATATGAGACAAGCGTTTGACACCAATCTATGGTTGTTCAACAACCTTATATAAATGTGCCTTTACCTCCATGTGATACTTGCGCAAGAAAGAAATAGAAATGGCGGACACTTATTTCAATTTTGGTTTGTATTGAATTGTTATTTATTTGTACGAGCAAATAATGTCACTAATAAACTGTGTTCATTTATTTTACAGATTATGAAAACTTAACAAAATCCCGCGCAATATATTATATTAATTTATTGAATTGTTTACGGTTCAAGAAAATAAAAAATTGCCAAACATTTATTATTAATACATTTATTATCTTAATTATTATTCTTATATATTATATAAATTGATTATCATAAAAATATTTAGAGCTGCTTTCAACATAAATTTATTATTATTTCATTTAGTTAATAGTTCTTTAAACAATGCCTAATCAATTATTAACTCTGTCGTCATTTCTGGAGGTATACGTACTGTGCAAATGGAATATTAAAAACAATTTATTAAATTCTTACATTGATTACTGTTTTATTTGCTCAAAACTATGTTATTGAATTGAGTAAATGACTAATAAATGAAATGGGAAAAAGTCTATTCTTGACTTAAAATACATAATTATTTTAGTATAATTATATTGTTATTTTTTTTATAAATAAGTCAACTTATTAGTACATTCTTTTCAAATTCAAACATTTTCATCTGATATTTATTTTCTATATATTTTCTATTTAATTTTAAATAATAAAAACTACACGTAACTCATTTGTTTTCCAGAATGAATTGGGTAAAAAAATGGGAAATGATATTTATTTTACTTAATAAAAATTTGAGTTATGACGTGTTGTTTTTATAGTTCTACCTGAGTCCTGAATATAACCATGTTAAGACAAAACTGTTCACTAAGAATGAGAATAAATTTAAAAATAAAATTAACTCAAGCTCATAACCCAGAATAAGATATACTTTGAATGTATATCTTATGCATTGAAATTTAGTCTTGGATAAAGCCCAATAGCATAGATGGTGAACAAAAAAGTTATTAAAGCTGTCAAGAAAAAAAAATATAATGACTTCAAAAAATTAACTTTGCCATAATTTGTATAATTTTCGCAATATTGTATGGTTAAAAATAATTTTGATGTTTTCTACTTAAAATCTAATTTATCTTAGGCATATTATAAACATTTAATATCCTCGACAGCAATTTTTTTATTTTTTAACAATTTTTAAAAATTATGAAAGTCATTTTGCTGTATATTAGGTGTTGAGTGTAGGTACTACAACTATCAATATAGTTTGAAAATATTTGTCATTTTATTAAATATTAAAACTTAAATGGTTGCTGTGAGAACAACTTTTATAAAATAATTTTGTATTACACTTTCTAAATTTTTTTTAACAGTATAAGAAATTTTATACATTTATAGAAAAAATCTAAAACTTGTAATGCCAATACATAGATTAAAGTTAATATTATTGTGCCTATGTACTTTTAATATTTTTCAATTTCCTTAACAACTTATGAGGTAATTTCTATGTTTGAGCATTATTTTCTCACAAACAAAATTGTTCTAAATAAATTTAATTTTAGGACTGTATCCAAAATATTTTGAAATTTTTAGTATACTTAGAAATTAATTCCAATATTAATATTTGAAGAAAGATTCAAATCTCCGATTTTTTTTTTTTTTGAATTAACAATAAAATATAAACTATTTTCTTGATTATTTTATTAGATAATTAAAAATTATTTACTTTCGAGTTAAAAGTATCACTATTAAAGTTGAAGATTGATTAATATAACAATAAACTAATCTCTTGTACATAACGTCATTAATATATCAGTGAAATGATATGAATAAAATTGCCTAAATTAGTTAGATAATAATATTAATGTTGTCATGAAGTTTACCAGAACATATTTACCTAATACCATAGTATAAGTTTTGTTGGGTAAAATTAACTTTTACTATTAGAAAAAAATCTCAGAAAAAAAAATTGAAGTATTATTGGCAATAAAAATTCCATACAATCCATCAATTATCCTATTTTTAAATAAATTTAATTAAATTACCAAATTTTTTTTTTATTTTATACTGATTAAATTAAATTTCTATACTTCTCTATTGATTACAAGGTCAAAAATAACAAATTGTATTCAAATTTAATATATAACAAGGTATTATTAATAACTGAAATCAACATTTACTAGCAAAAAATGATAATTAGAAATTAAAGGATTTGGTTGGTTTGATTCATAACTACATAGTGTACACAAATGCTGAAGATAAGAATGTGGTCTAGGACAGCAGTCTCCACTATGCAGCCTTTAACAGATTTAGTGCGGCCCGCACTACAATACCCTTTCATAACAATATACATAATTTTTATATTTTTAATTATCATTAAAAATGTATGCACCCCGCAAATATTTTCAAAAATTACATTTAACCCTTTCTAAAATCCTAGTGAGGATCGCTGGTCTAGGGCTTGACCACCCATTAAAATAAAATATTTTAATATAGTATGATATATTTTAAGCGTTGTGTTTTTTTCTTTATATTAATTTGTACAGAACACGAAATTATTGAAGTATAGTGTTACACATAGGTTACTCAATATTAATTTTCAAATTATCAAAAAAACTGAAGTTCTCCAAATGGCTTGTAAATTATAACTATGTAGAAAATTTAAATTGTAATTTTGAATTTTTATGATATGTAATTTAAGTAGGTAACCTATTACATAAATGTTCTCAATTTTTTTTTTTTTTTTGAGGATCCATTAATCTTGAAAAACAGACTGAGAGAAATTAGATGGTACCTAGTACTGGTCTTTTGAATGATTGCATTCTGTAAGAAGTTATTTATTAATAAGACTAAGTCTTATAGAAAAATAATCAGCATGACGTCTTAACAGTTAAAAAAGCCATGGGTATCCTTTTAATCTCAGATTATTTGTATCAAATTTTCCTAAAAATGTATGGTTAACTCATAACTGATGTTTTTCTTTTTGTTCCATATCAATACTTTCTTTAATTTGAATTTTAAAATTATGAAAATAATTATTAGTTATTACTTATTACTATAAGTGTTCTTTCATAATTGCAAATAAAGTATGTTATATTCAAAATTTATATTATCAGTCGTTAAAATAATGTTTATGTAATAATCATTCTGTATTATTTTATATTTACATCAGTTTTAAAATAAAAAATATGAATACATTTTTAATTTAAAATAAAAACAATTTTTTGATAAACTTTAACAAACATTCCATTCTATAATTAAGGTTAAAATTACTCAACTAAACTATGTTACTCAATAAAAAAAAAAAAAAACATTAAGAATTATAAAAACAGATTAGAAGTAACTTGAAAAATCTAAAACATGTTTCATTCTTGAGTTTGAACAATGAGCATAATGCTCCCCTGTGAATTGTCACACTCCACTTGATGATTGTTCCAGTCTTTACTTTGACAAAATGTAGAGCAATATGGTGTGCGTCGACACAATGAGCACTCAGCAAATGCATCTCTATTGCAATTGGCACACTACAGAAAAAAACAAAAAATTGTACTTCAAAGAATATTTTATAATTAAGTATATTTATTACCTTTTTAACATCTGGTATATCATCATTACTAGGCTGTAATCCTGCTGCCACACTTGAAATTGTCTCCACATCAAAATCATTCCTATAAGAAATCAATTAACACTAATTTATAAAATCAATATTACAAATTTTATAAATTACCTATTTTCTATAGAATTTTCTTTGGCTCTCTTAAGTTCCGCTAACAACTCCTGTTTTTCTGTACTCCATTTGTACTTGGCAACACGCATAGAGTTACGAAAATGGTGAACCATTTTTATCATTCTCGAAGACATCTTAATTCCAAATGAAATATTAGTATTGATGATAATGATTATTTATTAGTATATAATTTATTTTAAAGGAACAGATTTTTATTAGAAATATTTATATGCTTTATTAATTTACTAAAATCACTAAAATAAGGTATACATACATTTATCAAAAAAATAATTCTCATGGAGAAATGATTTTAAAATTTTAGTTGATATTTGCAAAAAATGCCTCATAAGTCTTATATATCGGATAGTTTAATAATGTCACAAAAAAAGTGTCCTACAGTTTTGAAAACTTTCTTTAATGATCCTGTATCCATTGCATGGTTATATTTTGTACAAAGCCAGTTGAAGGTGGTATGTGATACAATTAAGAAGATTGAAGGTGATCATATATCGGCATGCGAGGTGTATGACAAAATAGAAGTGTTATGTGGTAAAATAAAAAATCAGAAAAGTCGACGTTTTTTTTTACATCAGAACTAGCTCAACTTATTTCAGATCTTGATAAGAATAAACTGTACAGTGAAAAAAAAAATTATTGAGATAACTGATGAGGTTTATGACACGTTTTTATCGTACGTGGAAAAATGGGGATGTCACTTAAAACCACTATAAGTTTTTTGTTGGATTTAATTACTAGATTTTCCAATTTGGAATGACATTCAAGAAAGTTTTAAATATATTTTAAGAATAATCCAACATTCAAATTTGATGAAGATGAATTTTTTGACGAATTTAATCATGTGATAAATGTAGTGAAGGTTAAAATACAAAACTGGAAAAATGGTTCAAAAGCTGAAGATAGGTGGTGTGAAATATTTGAAACTCTAGAAAAAAATAACATTTCAATTAAATATTTTACGATTATTTTAGAATATTCAATGGCTTTTCCCAGAACTAACGCGACGGTAGAAAGAGTATTTTCAATTACAAATGTTTTATGGACAAATGAAAAAAATCATTTTCTTGTGAACACAATAAGATCGATAATAATCATAAAACAACATTTTAAAAATTTTTCATCTACTGAATTTCATACTTTTCTTTTAGAACACCCACAATTATTAAAACTAATTAGTTCTTCGGAAAAATATGAAAAATCCAATAGTGAAGACACATCAGAACAATCGTCATCAAAATAAATCAACAAGTTTTTTTTTAAAAATTAATGTTCATGAATTTAATCTTACACACAGTGTTATCAAAAATTATGTTTTTTCACATTTATTAATAAATATTATATATTAATTATTAAGGCATTAAGTATTAATTTAAAAAAAATATTATTAATTAATTTTGTCCTGTATTGTTTTTTTTTAAATATGGTCACCCTATCATAAGAGGACGCTACATCTGCTTGTGTTGTCTTCGTCTTACAAATGTAAAACATACCAAAACATGTTTGGCTCGGAAAACAACCAAGAAGGCATTCTTAACTAAGAACGAAATTATTGCCACATAACAAGAACTTTAGTTGTTGAATATAGTTTTAATTTTTTCTATATCTAAACTGCAAAAGAAGTTATTCAAGTTTGAAAAATAAGAACTTTTTTTGTATAAGTGATATTTAAAAAAAAAAAACCAAAGTTTCATAGCCAGTTTTTTTTTATGTGGTGAAAATTTTGTTTCTTAGTACAGTTGTAAAATCTTGGTAATCCGACACATATCAGACCACGCTAATGCCAGATTAATGAAAATACCGGATTAGTGGGGGGTTCACATCAAAACGCATTTTTACTCATATTAAAAATGGATAACCTTATTCTATTTTATTATAACATATATATACATATTACATTCATACTGTGTTTAATTAATCTTTTTATGGGACAAGTTTAAAAAAATTATCAATTTGTTTTTGGTTTTTTTGTTAATAATAGTAATTTTATGGTTAATTGCCAGACAAATGTTTACATTTATAAGACGGAAACAACACATGTAAATGTTACATCTTCTTAATTAATTTAATGCTCAGAAGAATAAGAGAACCTGATGAGACATAGCTTTACTACTTACATAATAAAAAGGAAGAAAATTTTTCATTTTTTTTTTTTTTTTTTGTTGGTAATTTAAAATTTTTAACTAATAAATGAATCCAGTAAATTATAAATATAATAGCACAATAACAGTAATACTGTTACAGCTCCATACATTTAGAATTTTCAATATTAGAATCACGTACCTGTCTGTTCTGTATTCAACATTTTAATGAAATACAAATTATTTATAATTGCATTTAAAAAACTGTTTTGCCAAAAATTTTAAAATGCTTCTCTTACAAATAATTAAGTTCACAAGAAAGAATTATTTGTTGCTTAATGTTAGTCTTTTTGATATTTTTACTCAACAAAAATATTTATTTAAATGTAATCCGTTCCTTTTATCATGAGTTGAAATATAACTAAAAAGAAACTTACATTTTCTAACTTTTTAAACATATCTTCTATTGAATCGTTTGATTGTACAATTTCAGCTTGAGAAATATCGCCTGTCTGTAGAAGTATGGGTTCTTCATCTTTAAATTCTTTAATATCTATATCACCATTGTCTAATGATATACCTACACTGCTATCACAACTATCTTCATCGTTACTAATAGCAGCACCATCTTCAATCTTTTTCTTTTTCGAATGACTAGAAGAATGTTTTTTTGTACGTATTCTTTTGTATGGTGTGAACAGTCGCACAGGACCAGTCTAAAACCACATACAAACATCATAAATATCTCTCAAAAAAGACAATAACTAATAATAATATTGGATTTACAGCAGATTCGTCATCACAACAAGCTGCACATGTACAACTCATAGCGTGTGGTAGTAAAACTCCATCATATATTAATGTTTGCAAACTACGGCCACCAAATCGTATACTTCTTTTCCAGTCTTTACTAGAAGCCCTGCCACAAAGGGCTTCAAACTCACTGGGTGTGTACCATTGGTTTCCGTACTTAATACACTTGCCTCGACAGCCAGAACCAAATTTTTTCTTATGTAGTTCTGCATTAGTAGTCTACAGACATAATGAAAAGTTAAAATATATAACACTAATATTCATGAATGTAGATATACTAAAATATATTCTTACTTTGCACCGGACTGGTAATACTGGCAACCTGGCAGCTTCAGTATATGAATAGCAAGGTGCCATATTTGGAGATGATACTCCTTGATCAGTCTCTTCTTCTTGAACATTATTAGTGGTCGAATTGTCTGGTCTAAGTACAATATGAGCAGTTTTGAAAGTGCCATCCTAAATAAATAAAATTGAATTAGTATACAGTTAGTGAATCCCAAACAACTTTTAATTACTTCAGCTCTAACTACTGTTCGCCAGGTATCACCATCAACCTGAGTGCGTGTATCACAATTCAAACAACTGTTATCCACACACAAAAGAGGTTTGAAATCATTAGATTCCGAAAGCTGAAATCAAAAATAGAAGTGTTATAACTTAGGTCATAATTAATACAATTTTATAACAATTATTAAGTTAACTAAAGATAAACATTACATAATTATAATATGTAGGTATATCAGGTGTACAGATATTATAATTTAAATTGACACTAAACTTTAAGGGGTACGTAATGATCTCCTATTAATAAATTTATGATAAAAAAGTAATTTTATGGTACATCATTTATACTTTTATAAAACGTATATATTTATTTAACCAAATGGTAAGAAAAATATGTCCAAAAGAAATATTGTGGCACGATAGTATTGATAACTAAATTAGTACACTAGTACACAATATTAAATAATATTAAAAAACTAGGCACACAAAACTCATGAATGCTAAAAACTGAATATGATTGAAAAACCGTACAACGATATAAATCTCCAAATTCTGTAGTTGTAGATTTTGGTTCAATCCAAAACCATATCTAATATCTATCATCAGTGATGGGCAAGGGTAGGGTATCTAACCTAGAGGGTCTTAGGTGGCTGGATGAATGTTAGATAAAAAAACCAGGTAAATGCTCGAGGTGCATTCTGTTGACTTAAGCATAAATGTTTTAAGTAGTAAAAACATAAGATTAGATTGATTTATTTTAATAATATCCATGTAATATATTCTATAAAAAAAATGGTCCTTTAAATCTATAAATGGACGGACGAACGGGCGAATAAAATATTGATTTATCGTATTGCACATAATAAGTTCGTCGCCATTGATTACCTATCATAACTCATAATTTGGATGGATACCTCCCAAAAGCGTTTTGCAACAAATTATTACCGAGCCGGAAAAACCGAGAATATATCATACAACGACCATGTCATGTCGTAACAGAGTAAAAAATAAAAGAAATCCAAAACGTTGTCAACGGAACGTCAAAGAGTCCGCCACCGCAAACGTTGTCGTTCGCCTACCTGTAACGAATCAGCAGTAATCACGTTGAACGTGCCAGCGGCCGACACGTTAATGAGCTGCCCGATGGAGGACACTTGTACTTGAGACGAGGCGACGTGTTCGGCTGCGGCCGTGGCGTACGTAGCGGCCGACACGGAGACGTCCGACGACGACGACGACGGCGGCGGTGGTCCGTTGCGGTTTTCTTTCACCGCGTCGGCGGTGGTGACGACTACGACGTCGGTGGCCCTCGTACCGGTCTCGGCCATGTCCGTCTGCTCGGCGACATTTTCCGAATGACGCTGCCGGCCACCACCGCCGCCGCGTTCGTCCGCCGTCGTAACCACTACTGCTTGCAGCCGTTGTTGTTGTTGTTGTTGTTGTTGTTGATGGTGGTGGTGGTGTTGTTGATGTCGACGATGCTGTTGTTGTTGATGTTGTCGCTGTTGCTGCTGCTGCTGCTGAAGTTGTTGCTGATGTTGTTGGTCGTCCGTGTAACCACCACCGTCGATCACGGACATGTTAATATTAAAATCAATATTTTCTTGAGATTTTGAAATTTATTTTCTCTTGATCGGGAAAAACAAGACGAGAGTCGAGTGAATTAATCGTTTTACTGCCAATCCGGTCTTTCGTTATTTCGCGTCCGGTTCATGAAGCTTGTCCCACACGTACAAAGCTTCCGGTCCGATCGCAGTGCGTGCTGAACCGGACGCCGAATACGATGCAAGACAACCGCAACGACGACGATTTCGCTCGACGCCCCGAGTTATCGATGTAGCCGCGTATCTGTCGCACTATCTACATAATATTGTACCGATTGCGACGGTCCTTGAGCGCAGATATTCGACCGAGACTTTTTGGGCAGGGCGCTGTAAATGATGTGATTGATAGCGTCAGATATTTTTTTTTTCAATTTCAATTAATTGTTAAAAAATAAAAAAAATGGCGTTTTGTTATTATTTCATATTTTCTTAATTTTCGATTGATAAGGGAATCGGGGAGAATGTATTGATAATTGATACTAATAATACCCGAGAATGCGGGACCAACAATTACACGAATGGTTATGGTTCGGACCATGGGTTAATTATGCTATGATACCAACAGTGAAGCATAACGCATAAAAAGTTAGAAAGTATTATACTTTGTGTAACCTAATATTTAACTAGGGCCTATACAATGTGAGCTATTTTGATTTTAAAGTAGTCTACGAATTAACCAAATTTGACACCAGAACGAGTGCATCACCCAGAATAACTTACTATGCCCGAAAAATTAATTATGAAAATTTTACTCATATCTTATAGCATTGATTATAAATAGAATAGACAATAGAATAATCAATGCTTATAGTGTATTTTTTAATTTTTTTTTTAAAGTTTATGAAACTAATGAAGGCTTAAGACACAAGTTGTTATAATGTTATGTAGCCATAGGGTTAGGTAAGTTAAAATCACAGAATAAATATTATAATAAAATATCTAACCATACTTTAATGGCTTAATACCAAACCTAAATAAATGCTTTAAACTTTTTATGTTCATACTAAAAATTTAATACAAAGTTCAGTATAAGTTTTTCCAACAATATTAAAAAAATCTAAAATACCAAATCATACATTGTTTTATAAGCGTTGTAACTTCTCACTTACCACTGGTTACTTCTCTCCGGTAAGTTACGTTACTAAGTTTATAATCTTGATGAAATTCGTAAAATCTTGTAAATTTTCAAATCATTTTATAAATTCATAAAAATATTCTTTTTTAATTTAAGATTTGAAAATTTTATAAGATTCCCCATAACATTTTCTACGTGCAATAAATAATAATATTAAAAAAAGTCTACCTTAAAGTCAAATTCATTTTTTTTAAGCGTTTGAAGTTAAAATTTTTACGACTACTGTAAATAATCACCTTTAAAATTAATATTTATTATTTCTTATTCTCAAACGATTGTTAAATAAAAACATTTAAAATATCCTGGGAAGTACAAGACATTTTCAATGTTAACCTTCTCAAAGTTTCAACTACATAAAAAATTTCTACAAAAACTACCCTTCAATAAATAAAACATATACATAATTATTATAAAATCAGCTAGTATATAACTATGTTCATTGTTTCGCTCAGAAGCTAAAATCAATATAACACATTGTACTTTATTATGGTACTTTTTAAAAAGTTTTTTCCTCTTGAATTTCAATAATCATTTTAGATTTTGACAGAATAATGAATATTGTATTGATTTTACAATGACATATTGCATGTTTTTTTTTGAACGTATATACGTATAGTTGAAAAAAATGTTTTGGATTACCTACAACTTTTAGATTGGTTTTGAAAAGAAAAAAAGATTTTAATTTTAAACTCGAAGATTTTAAAACGAAGCACATGATATGACATCTTTATATTCTTGTCAAATAGTGAAATTAATTAATTTAATAACAATAATATAAATTAATTATTAAACATACTTGGTAAAATAGGCTAATAGATTATCTACGTTTAAGAAAATCATTATTCGTATACAATGATTTATCATTAAAACCAAATTTTAACACATACATAAATACATTACAATAAATTACTTACTTCTCAAATAAGAGATATAATCGACATTCGAAATCCTATTTTACTCATTACTTTTCCCATATAATATTGAGTGGTGACATTAATATATTATATATATACCTATATTTAACTCTTAAATAAACGCGTACAAGAGATTTCCGTAAAATGTATCCATATTTTGTATGACATAGTCTATTAACTAAATAGTAAATTATTACTTGTACTATCAAATATTAATTATAGGTATTAATTAATAATTATAGTATAAATGTATAATATTGTACAATTTGAATTTACCGCTGTTATTATGTTTTAAAATGAAAATGGGATGGAATACAGTACTAGTAACCTAACTTACCTAACCTGGTATTCGAATTTTATTGTACGCATTAATTC
>VUJU01003993.1:0-21661 GCA_009835225.1 Aphis craccivora | reverse complement strand
ACTGCAGCTATAGGTATATTATATGAACACGTGGACCAAAAAAAAAAAAAAAACCGATAATAATAAATAAATAATAATAATAATAATAATAAATAAATAAAAGAAAATGCCGAGATCAAAGAAATATGCCTAATGTTGCGTGCACACAGGTATATAACCTGCTGTAATGGTGCTATAGGTAGTATAGCTGTATACAGCCGTATGATAGAAATTACGACAGGTGCATCGGATAGGTACCTACCAATATATATACATGGCCGTTGGTGGTTATAAAGGTACCTAACGTATATAAACAGACTGATGTACCGGACGACGACGAGGCCTACGCAGCGGTGATCGTATCGATTAATCAGTATTCTCGATTTTTTATTTTTATTTTATGGATCGTTCCAAAAAAACAAATTGGTCGACCATTAATGTGACCGGTTCGCGCGTCCGTGTGTTTTAAATTTCCAGACGGTAAAAAAAAAAAATCGTACACACCCAATTAAAATTCGGTTTTTTTTTCTCCGTTATATAGGTATTATAACGCAATTATATGCATGTCTTAAATTATAATGCCGAATGATCTTTTGTTTATAACTATTCACGAAGAGACAGACAAAAAAACAATACTACTAGGTACCTATTATATTATTATACCAACAGTTGCAGCCCGCGGTTATTATATATTATTAATTACTCGATCGGATGTTATATATAGGTAATACACACACAACTCGTTATGACTATATACTCATATATATATATATATCGTATATGAGTGAAGATCTATTTCGAAATTCAATGGAGATAAAAATTGTTTCTTGTTCGTCTTTTTAGTTAAAACTTATAATAATGTATCTATAGTATAGGTCCTATACATTATTGAATTTCATTCGAATTACCACGTGCATTTAAATGTAGGTACCTTCATATTCAGAGTTTTATTTCTATCGAGTCATGAAATCATTTCGATTAATTGTCCCTAATAAGTAGAATAACTAAATATCAATTATTAACCGAGTTTAGTAATTAATATATATATAATTATATAGATCTATGGATATTTTTTCTTTTAGTATTTTCATTTTAATAAAAATCAACCCACCTAACACATTGGTTTAAAAAATATTTAACTAACTAACATTTAAAGGGCTATTAAAATCAACACGATTTAAAGTTTTGAAATTATCAAGTCATTTTTCCAAACGGATCTAAATCTTTAAAAAAAAAACGTACAAAATATAGATAAGAAACACAACACCTTAAATTATGTTTTACATACGCGGAGTCCGAAATTCTATTGCCGTGCGTACCAAAAGAAATATGTTTTATAAAACTCTAATATTATTTATTATCTTCTCTATATGTTTTGTAAATTTCATATAGATAATTTATTTGTATCAAGCTGTCAAACCTATACGTAAAAATGCTTAAAATTATAAATAAAAGATAACTCATAGATTGTAGATAAAAATACATGATTAGTGATTACGATATTTTATTATAGGCGCTAAAAGTTAGAAGTTTTACAGAATTCGTGTCAAAATTTAAAAAAAAAAAAAAAATAATAATAATTTTGTATTGAATAATTCATAAAACAAAGTTTAAATGAAGACTTTGGGGCAACAACGAGACATGTCCATGTTTTGGCCAAAATCACTTTTTCCCGTCATAAAATATAAAAAAAAATCTGCATTGTTTGGTGTAACAAATAACAATGAGACATGTCCGACTGTTATATATGGAATCGAGTTATAATACAAAAGAATATATTGTCTTGTTGTCGTTTTTGGGGCAACAACAAGATATGTCCGGACAAGTCTTCAAAATACTAGTAGTACTGTAAAACAACGTGTTTATCAATAAATGTTGCTTTGATAATGAAAACCAATGACATTGTTCGTTTGTTCGTTCAAAATATACTAATTACTCAATAATTTTATTACTTATGGACTCTAGTTATTATTCAAATTTTATACAACAGTAGGTAAAGCTACTAGACACTAACTTTATACGTTGTTATTGTTATTAACTAATAAGAGTAAATTTAAATTGAATAATATACTTGTAGTTAACTATTATAAAAGATTTATACTAAAGTTGTTATTGTTATATACTGTTTATGTTATTGATTAGCTAAAAAGTAAGTGAATTGTAATAACCTTACCTAATGAGTATTTCAAGTAAAAGTAGTTCCACTGTTCCAGTATAGACGATTTCTTTAATGACCCAGACTATGAAAATCCGAATTCTCCTGTTGAAGTGTCAGATTTTGAGGATAATATTGAGTATGAACAATATGTCAACTTCAATAAGCAACCAACATCCTGCACGAATAATAGTTTAGCATATGATACTGACATCGATGAAAATTTAGTCAGTGAAAATGTTGGCGGTGTTCAAGTGATTGGTGATTCAGCAGAAGAAGAGGAGGTACATAAGCCCAAAGGTAAGAAAAAAGTTTTCAATTGAAACTTGGAAACGTAATAGATCAAAAAATAGTAGAGCACTAGAGCTTGAACATACTAGTTTACGTGATAATCATGTAATGTCTAGGTCTATAGGTTCTGATTGTAAATGCAAAAGCAAATGTTTTACCAAAGTGGACGGTTCAGAGAGGCATATAATTTTAGACAATTTTATTAAAATTGACAATAAAAAAAAACAAGACACAGAGTTGAGTTAATCAAACTTCAAGCAATTACTAGAAATAGGCCCAGAAATAATACCAAACTAAAAAATATATCTTGCTTTTACAAATTTCGGATCGGTAAAGTGGAAAAATATGTGTGAAAAGTAGAGTAGAACGAATAGTAAAATGAATGCAAAATAAAGTTTCTTCACCTGTTGATAAACGTGGAAAAGATAAAAACAGAAGCAATAAAAAATCTGATATAGTCACGTTTCAAATTGAATCACATATTGAAAGCTTTCCAGCTTGACGGTCACGTTATAGTCGTAATAAAAATGAAAATGTCAAATATTTATCACCCAATTTAAATATAACAAAAATGTATGGGCTATATATACTTAAATATGAATCTGATACTTGAAAAAGTATTCAAGACAAAATTGAAGGGACAAAACCAGTTGTTTCATATGACATTTATCGTAAGCACTTTTTAACAAGCTACAACTTGTCATTTGGGTATCCTCGCTCTGATACTTGTAGACAAGTGACCGTTTACAAAATTGTATAACAACATCAGTCGACAAAGTAGCAAAATCAAATTTTGAAACTAAAAAAAGACTGCATATAATGAAAGCAGATGTTTTTTATGCAGATATCAAACAAAAAACACTAGAAGCAAAAAAAAAAGTCTAATAAATTAGAAGTACTCGCTTTTGATCCCAACAAAATTTACCACTACCCCGTGTTCCTTGTGGGAATGTCTTCTATAAAAGATAACTCTGAGTTTATAACCTACGTATTAGCTCAGGAGGAACAAGCATGTCATATATTTTTATTTATGATGATGCAACTGCTAGGAAAGGTCAAAATGAGGTTATTAGTTATTTCCCCATTATTTATCTAAGATGATGGATAATCAAATGGATACTGTTGACATTTTTACTGTCAACTGTAGTTCTCAGAATAAAAACTATGTTCTGGGTCAATACTTATACTGTAGTAACAGAAAACATGTTTGGACCGAGAACTATAATACACCGCTATCCTGAACCGGGGCGTAGTTTTCTACCATGTGACAGGGCATTGGGTTTGATTGAAAAAAGGAGAAGAAAGCTTGAACATGCATTTTTACCTGAAATTTACCAACAACTTGTAAAAAGTACTTATAAAACTTTTTCAGTAATTAATGTAAACCAAGATATGATACTGAATTTTGCAGAACATTCTAAACAATTGTTACTAATAGAAATAGAGTAACATTTTCGATTTTATCATATACGTTTATGGAGTATACAAAACAATGGTTAAATGCCAGTATATCAGTTCATTCGACTGCCAAAGAAAATTTCATTCTTAAAAAGCCATGCACAAACGTATTAAGTAGTCTTCCACCGCCTTCATACAAATTGTATGATGGGCCATATGGGCCATTAGGATTAAAACCAGCAAAATTAAAGGATGTAAGGGACTTAAGTTCTAAGTATGTGCCTCCTCAATATATGTGGTTCTACATGAAACTTACATCAATGACTAACAATGATGTCATAGTTTCTGAAGATGAAGAAGATTAAAGTTGAATTTAGTTAATGTTTCAATGTAAGCTGATCACTGATTATGTATGCTGATTTTTATTTTGTAAAATATGTTTAAAATATTAACCTAGTCAAATGGCAGACACAGTATAATATATTTTATATATATTTTAGTTTATTAATTTTAATCCTATTCTATAAAAAGTTTTTAATTGTTATTTTGTATTTATATACTATTATTAATAGTATGTAACATATAACCTAGTCAAGACTGATTCAGTAAAATATATTTTGTATGATTTGTTTAAAAATTTTAATACTATATTATTATAAAAAGTTTTTAATATTGTTATTTTGTATTTACATACTATTATAGTATATAAGTATGTAACCTATTACCTAGTCAAAAGACTGACTCAGTATAATATATTTTAGTTAATTAATTATAATACTATATTATTATAACAAGTTTTTAATATTATTATTTTGTATTTTTTTTAAAAAAAAACACGACAAGTGTATCAATTATATCATGCATTGTTACAAAACTAACTATTGATAAACAAATACGTAAGGAAACAACAGATTTAAAAATTAACATAGCTGTACTGAAAAGTGAAGTTAGAACTGCAAAGAAAGAGCAAAATAGACAAGATATTTTACAGTAGTTACTCGATGATCGAAATTCAGGGGACCGAGTTAAAAATTTGATTTATAAAGGTTTTCGATTTACCGAGTGTTCGAATAATCAAAGGAAAAAATTAAAAGATAAAAATTATTGAAAAGATTGAAAATTAAAGATATTAAATAATATAACATTTATTTATTATACATACAATTATTATATTTTGCATTTATTAATTGAAATTTATTTATGATATTATTATATTTTACACTAGCTGACCCGGTAAACGTTGTTTTGCCATATAAGTTATTTCTAGGTAATTTCTAGTGTATAAAATAAAAACTAACTTATTGAAGTGTGTAATTATGTGGTAAATGAGTGATAGAGTCATGGAGCGCTGTGAACGATGATGGAATATAAAAATAACAAAACAGCAAAAAAGTAATTATTTAAATTATTATAATTTATTCCTCAAAATTATACATATCATTAATTAATTACGACAGTAACACTAACAAACAATATCAATCTCTTAATGTCATAGCGTGAACAATATTATTTTTTTTTTGAAACGGCGTGATTGTCGTTGTTCTTATCTTATTATTTCATTGCGTTCAGCTCGTGTACCTATCTTCTGATTGTTCTTGACATAATTGCGCCATGCTTACACACGCATCATTATTTTTTTGCTGGATTTGTTCTTCATTTCTTTTGGCTCTTGTATTTCACATGCTTCTAGATCCATTCGTATTACGGCTCAAATTAGCCACTTTGCATTTTTTTGGCATTGAAATATGTGCAAAACACAAAAAAATAGGATTAATTGTTAACTGTACAAAACTCACATAAATAATTAACGATGCCCGATATTCATGCAATAGATACTATGGATTTTGCCCAGTAACCAATATTAACATATGATAGTAAGAGTAAACAAAATAATGGTAAACAATATAAATAAATATTAATTTTAAATCATATAACTGATATAACCCATAGCAACCATATATAAACAAAAATTTCATTCGTATATCACAAAATCCCCGTTTGAGCACTTCCCATAATTGAGTTTGGAAAAAATAAAAAAAGATAGTAGCCGATTCTCAGACCTGCGAATATTCATATAAAATTTCATAAAAGTCGGTCAAACCGTTTCGGAGGAGTATGGTAACTAACATTGTGATGCGAGAATTTTATATATGAGATATAAAAAATCTGTTAATTTTTTTTTTTTTTTTGTGATACATTGCTGGCCACAATAGGCCAATACCCTTCGCAGTGGTTTATTTTGGTAAATTGATACGATTAAAGATTAGATTAGGTAGGTAAAGTACGATAATATTTAACCACCGTTGTTATTAGTTTCATTACGAGTATAACAAGTAGATAGTACATGATTTTTGTACATATGGACTTACATAATTATAATCGCGTTTAAGGAAATTTGAATTATAGAGGTTCGTGGAAAAAAATATTCGAATTGTAGTGTGTGTCTCACTGAAAGATGTTTCGAATTATCAAGGGACCGGAATACATGTATTTTCTTCTAATTACAGAGGTTTTCTCACGGGACTTTGCGTTTAGTTCGAATTATGGATTTTTTCGAATTATCGAGTGACTACTGTTGTAGTAGGTAATAATAAAGAATGAGATTATAGAGACAAAAGAAAACATTAGAGAATTACGTATGGCTTTTAAAAAAAAAATAAAATAAAATGACATCTTGCCAAAGGATCTACTTCACTAAAGGGTTCTTAAAAAATAATAAAAAGAGTATCTCTAATTAATACAATTTCGGTGTTTATTTTTCTCTTATATCCAACGCTATATTTTCCATAGAGTCGATCTTCATATTCTTCAAGCCCTATAACAATGGATGATAATTATAAAATGAATACCTAAGCAAATAAAAACATTTTGAATTTTTAATCATAAAAAGTTTATGATTTATGAGAATTAAAAAAAAAAATCTTGACATTTTGTTATATCAATTAAATTATAATTTTTCCAAAATATTTAAATTATTATTAGTTTATTAATATTTCACGTTTAATAGTAAAAATAATGAAGTATAAATTACACTGCCATTCTTTGTGACAGTAATGCTGGATTAACATTAATCAGATTCATCGTACCTAGTCACAAATGAGATAAACACCTAGACGGTAACAAAAATAATATTATTTTTTAGGTTTAATGTGGAAAGTTTTTTCAAAGGTTTCATATATTAATTTAAAAATAAGAGAATAATAACAGTTGTAAGTCATGGTTAAACATAGGAGTTTAGTGATTTCCCCAAATTTAGGGCTGGAGAATTGTAGGTAGATATCACTTACAATATTTACAATATTAAAAATGCGTTATTACCTTTCTCCAGTGGTTCGAAAGGGTTCTCGTACTCATGTACACGAGAATTTGATTAAATACATAATTTTTAAATGATTCCCTGATTTGTACTACTGTGCAATTAATTATTACAAGAGTCTCGGTGCATTGGGAGGTAAGCATGGAAGATTCGTGCGATCTAATCTGGAGACAAAAACAGAGGCTAGTGTACTCAACAAGTATTGCAAAATCGCTGCCGCGAGATCGTCCATACCAGAGAGACAGCTACAGAAGTTTACCCGCTAACGCTGAGACACTAGGAGCGAACGTGAATGAAGATGTGAAGCGTGTGAAAAGAAGACTCAAAAGGAAGCGATCAGACTCTGATGAAGAAAACGAATGATGCACATTAATAAGATTAAGAAAAAAAATGTATAATGTTTTATATATTTTTAGTCTTACAGTGTAATTACCAAGTTTATTTCATGTTCCAAGGATTATTGTTTAGTTTATTACAAGTGGTGCTAAATTTTATTCTTGAAAGTACAGCTGCTTTTATTTTCATTTGGAAGTTAGGGTTTCCGTGTAATTTCGTAAACTATATCGTCATTACTGTCATGGTTGTCCTTTATTATTCGTTCAATATTATAAAACTTCATAATATTTAAATTATTATTTGTTGTTAATGATTGAACAGCATCGTGGCAGCATATATCATCTGATGCAACGAGATTCTCGTTTAATCTTATCCATTCTGGAATTGGCTGAGATGAAAGGAAATCACAAATATTGTTTTTTTTACAAACTGATTTCTTTGAAATCGGTTGGTTTGGTTTTGTGTCAAATTCAACACCAATTTTTAAAAACTGATGGACCGATGGCTTGGGACATAAGTTTGAACGGTTAATTTTTTGTTCTTCGTCTGGTTTTGTGACATCATTATTTTTTAAATGATTTTTTGAACATACTGATAAATTACTAGTTTTTTGGTTATTGATTTTATTTTCAACGCAACTATTTAAAAAATGATTTGATTCTATTGAACATAATGATGAATGACTAGTTTTTTGGTCATCAAACTGATTTAAAACACAACTATTTAAAAAATGATTTGATTCTGTTGAACATAATGATAAATGGCTAGTTTTTTGGTGGTCGATTTTATTTTCAAAACAACTATCTGTAATATGGTTTGGGTTTTTTGAACATATTGGTAAATGGCTAGTTTTTTGGTCATCGATTTTATTTCCATCACACATGTTTGAAATATGACACGATTTATTTGAACAAACTGATAAATGGTTATTTTTTTTTTCGTTGTTTTGATTTGTTAATTGATTTATCTGTACTACTTTGGCTTGATATTCGTTTTGTTTAATCCTTTCCAAAGTTGGCTGTGTTTTTAAAAATTCACATAAAATAATATCACCGTACTGTGATTGATTGTTACCATTGTGTGAATTTATAATTTGTGTATTTGCAGCATTAGTGTGGTCTATTAATTGGCAAACACACCGATTAATTGTACATTTGCCATCAATTTGCGTGCTCGTGTTTAGATTATCAGCAGTAATAGACGGTTGCGTTTGTTTTACGTTAGGATTTGGTTTTATAAGGTTATCAATACAAACTTTAATATCATCTTTACTTTTTTTCAGTTCATGTCTATTTTCTATTTCGATACTTGGTTGGTTATGAATAAAGACGTGACTAACAGGATCGTTTGTTTTACTTAAATGTTCAACATTGGACATTAATTTATCCATTTTTGAATAGTTTATGTTAATTTTATTCTCTAGCCTGGATAGATTATCCATAATTTCCGATTTTTCTTTTACTTGATCAATTTTGTATTGAGATAAGGCTGATTGTATACTTTTAAAAAAGGATTCTAATTGATAATCTAAATTGGTCAATTGGTCAACTAACTTAATATTGTTAATACGTTTTTCTTCGTGCTTTATTTGATCTTTTTCATCTTTTTCATCATTTGTATTAATAATTTCGGTAGAATTTGTTTTAACTTTAACCTTTTGATGAGTTTCTTTTTTTTTTATCATAACACTTGATTTCTTTTTATGCGTTTTCAAATTTTCTTTAGAATCTATTTCCGGTAAAATATCTTTGTTTAACGGTATAGTTTTATTCGCAATGCAGTTCAATTTGTTTACAGAGTTTGGAGCACTATTTATAGTAGAACTGTTTGAAATAATATTTTGGTCAATTAATGTTTTGGCATTGATCTGCTTCTCATCAAGTAAGCCAGATAGACAAGATACCTATAATAATTTTAAAAAAGTAAAAAAAAAATACTTATTGGTACATATATTTGTATTTACTTTTTCGGTAAGTGTTTGTAGATTAGTTTCTATAATTGGTATAATCCTTAGAACATCTTCTAATTTACAATTATTTATTTCTAAATTTTTTTCATCTTCATTTGTTGACGTGCTTTGGTCATTTTTTTCTTGTGTGTTATCTGTATAGTTGTTATTTAAATTTAAATCTTGTTTATCTTGTAATGCTTGTAATTTTGCGTATATCTTTTTTACGCTTTCAATTTTTTCTCTCAAATCATTTATGAATGGTTTCTCTTCTTGATTTGATGAAATATTGATTGATTCCCCGTTAACGATATCTTCTTTATTACTGTCATCACATTCATGGTTTTTTGTTTTAGTAAATAAGTTACTTAACCACATTTAAAGTATTTCAATTAAACCTATTAAATCCACCTACCATTATATTCTACAAAGATTGAATATTTAAATAATTTTTTAGTTATATTATATTAAATACAATACTTATATTATAAATATTTATTTTGTTGGTATTTAATTTGGGTATTGATTAGTTGTATTAATTTATAATTAGGCCAATCATTATTTTTTTATGCACTTTTAGTAGAAATAAAAACCGATCAACTTTACTTTATCAAATCATTTATTTTCATTAAAATCTATCTTTATTAATGATATAAGGCTGCATACGATTCTAACACAATTTCGGACACGTGTTGCCAAATTTGTAAATAATACTTCAGTAATGAGTGAATTCTAAGCGTATTAAATGTAGTTAGTGATGATCAAATTTGGTCTTGGTCTTGCGGTCTCGCAAGACTCTTGCTGCAATACCAATACCAAGATCAAGACCAAAACGGTACTGGTCTAGCAAGACCAAGACCAAGATTAGGCTTACAAGAACAAGACCAAACCAATACCGAAGCTGCAAGACTAAGATCAAAACAAGACCATCACTGCAAGACTCTTGCAGTCTTGCAAATTTTTTTTTCCCCGGAAACATTAGTTATCTACTATCTAGATTTCATTAACTATAACGAATATAATAAGAAATAATTTGTATTGTTATTAAATTTGATCAGTATTCAAGGAAATGTTGAATTATCGAAAAAATGATTAGAAATAATTGGAATTAATATTACAAAATAACATAATATAGTTGATATTTGTTTCATACTTTTTAATTACTGAAAAATTATTTTTTTTTTTCCCAAAATCAATGAAAACGTCGAAAATTGTCTTGCTTAGCTCATAGAATAATTTATAACTTATGTCCATAATACACCTTTACTTTGAATCGAATGTACTAATAATTGCTGGAAGTCATTACGGACTATGGTAGATAGGTATCATTTTGATATTTTAGTTCGTAGTTTGTGTGATTTTTCCGTACTAGACATTATGTAGGTACTTAAACTAGTATCTTATACAGCATATCATTTCATTACTATCGTAAACTTGTAGTCTGTTGGTAATACATCTTTAGTTGTTGTTGTTGACGTTACTGTACCTTTAAAAGTTTAAAATGAGTGACATTGAGGATATAGTGGACTAAAGCGAGAGTGCTCTGAATGAATTAGATAATAACCAAAGTGTTAAAAGTAAATTTAATGATTGGAAAACACCATACAGTTATTATTAATATTATTATTTGTTAAAGTGAACATTAAAAAAACAACAATTTAATTTTTATAAACATAAGTAATTAGTAATTATCTATTGATATTTATTATAAATGTAATAGAAACTTATAAAGTTAATTATGCTGGTAAATTAATTCATCAAATACAAATACAAATAAAATAGTATAAACATAATATTTTAAAATACAAAGTTTTAAGCTAGTACCTACCTACAACAAAAATTAAATTGTTTGATTGTTTTATATTATCAATAAACTATATAATATATTGGACTTAACTACTTAAATAAAAAACCTAAGCAGCTATAACAGGTAGATATTTAGTTTTTTTTTTTTTGTATTTTGTGAAAATAGCAAGAGTCTTGCAAGAGTCTTGCACAAGACCGAGACCAAGACCAAAACTGAGTTTGCAATACCAAGACCAAGACCAAGATTTTGAAAGTCTTGGTCTTGGTCTTGTTTTGATCATCACTAAATGTAGTGTGTTACAAGTCATTTCTGTTAAATACTGCAGTATCTGATAGTATACCTTTTGTTTTTATGTTCTACATATTATTATGTATTTATATTGCGCTTTTTTTTTTAAAACTATGAAAAACTGTCAAGTCATCAAAACGCGGTTAAGAGTTAACTTAACACAAGACAAATAAATTTACATATTTAGGTGACAGCGGAAAGATGGGATTATGAAAATTATAAAATGATTATGTTCAAATAAAGAATGTAGTGTAAGTGGTAGGTAGGTGCTTATCGCCTTCTTCCACCTAAAACAGGAGGTTTGTATTTTAACCCAATTCGTATAGCAAGCAATATAATCTGCAAAGGATCTACTAAAAACATATTTCCTGGGGCAGTTATTGAAACTTACAATTTCATCTGAGCCAGTCATTTAGGCAAAAAGTAATATATTTATAAATTTTATGAAATCTTTTTTATTTTAAATTAATAAAAAATAAAATTAATAATATAACATATTATTTTACCATAACATGTTTCTATCTATTTTCTAACAGTGGGTATTAATAATAGTTATATTATATTTAAATATAAACGGGTTAGAGGAAATAAAAAATTAATTAGTTTCATAGCCATACATTCAGAAATACTACAAACGCTATTCATCACAATACCAAGCTTTTTCTAACTATTATACACTAAAATCAAAATTAAAGAACTTGAATTTGGTGACAACAAATCATACTGTGAGCACTCCCTTGCATTTAAAATTTATTGTACCTAGCGAAAATTATATGAAATAAAGATGTACATCAATAATCTAAGTATAACTATAAAAAAATAACTCACCGCCCTACGATATGGAATTATGACTTTTTAATATAAACAATACTCTATGGCCTATTATGCTTTGCACTCGCACAACCAGCGCGTGCATCGATGGATCCAGCATGAATGATGTATATAGGTAGAGAGCCTATATAGGCTCACTAATGTATAGGTATTGTGATTTTTTGTGGTCCACAGATCCACTCCACTTTTTCACGTACAATGAAAGGTTATCGACTTAAAGCAGGTACCTAAAAATTTTAATATTAAACTGCAATAATTTTATATTATACTGTTCTAGTTAGTGCTTTATAGTTTTACATAGTACTGCGTACATACTACATATACAACTCTAAATGTTTATAAGCACTTATTAAGCTATATAATATTATTTCAAATAATAAACCGTAGATACATAATAATTAGAGCGCGGATTTGTATGCATTTGCATATTTATTCTGGTTGATCGTATGATACCTATGCTAAGTGAGCAAAAAATTTGTTTCGTGATAATATCGTTATATTATAACGATTTAAAAAATGAAACTTTTCAGTGCATATTTTGACATTTTTCTATTTTAAGGTCTTATTTTAAAATTTTAATTGTATATTTTATATTTTACTGCTCATTTCGATATATTTTTCTTTGATTTTTTAGACATTTTTTAAATATAAGGGTACTTATTATCTATTATAATATAAGAAAAAAGATACTTGTAGGAATAAAAAAACAAATTAAAGTTGTGGCCATTATTTATAGACACTGTCACGCTGAAGAAATGTCAAAATGTCTTTTGAACATCGTCTTTATTAAATGATTGGTGTTATGGATATTTTCAAGATTTTTTTTTTTTTTTTTGATTCACGCCCGTCCGAATCGATGGGGAAGGGGGTATTTGTGTTTATTACCTATTGGTAGTGGTTCTAATTGTGAGGTACTTACCACAAACAGGTGATCAGTTGTGTAATGACCGACCGATACGCACATTCAGCTGTTATAATTTGTCAATGTTTGAATTTTCATTTATTTTGTTATTTTGGTAAATGATATCAGTTATTTGTATATTGTAGGTATGTAATTAAACCACTGACGAGGGACAGTGTCGTCAATCTTTTTTACTGCTTATTTTCTTTCTGTGAAGACACTACACCATGGAAAGGTTATAAAAGGCCGGATGCACATTTGTTGGAATGCCATTTTTGTTGCAGTCATTTTCGGTTGTTGACTGCTGTACACCTTGTTTTATTGGATTTTCATTTCTTTCATTGTTAACGAAGGAGTTCTCGATGTTTTTTTCACTTTGATTGTTTTCAGCTCGAAAAATAAATACAAGTTATCTGGTTAGTGTCGTTCGGATTTCATTTTTTGCTTTCATATTGTTCATTGTAATTTCAAAGTTTTAGGGTGACCAAGTCATGTTCATTGTTTTATTATTCATTGCTGTGACCACTAGGTTTTACAGGTCAAAGTAAAGGCTTTCTAGTCTCAAAATATGAAACTCAAACAGTCGTAAACGCTATAGGTACAACTCGAAATTAAGTAGATAAGCCATAATTTCGAATGAAGACGTCGTGCATTGCAGAAATTTATTTATTTTAACTCACATGTGACATGACATTTTTTTCACGCGCGCTTCGTTGTAAGTTTAGGTCATTGGCGAGAGACAAACAGGTGCGGTACCTAGCCTACTATTATACAAGAGAGCAGCAAACTTTGGAAATAATGCACGTCCCGAATGTACTCTGAATGCATTAATATACCTATGTCGTACTGCAACGCAACGTTATTTCGTGTGTTATAAATGTTATAAGTTTAGGTACAGGTATTATTCGTGCACACAATATAACAATGATGATATTATATCATGCACGACGGCGAATCGTCGTTAAAATCGAATGCGCTACTCGGCGGCGAACGAGTGTATTATTAGTGGAGACGTATTTTGCAATGATATTCAACGGTGGGTATAACATTGCGCCGCCGCACAGTGCAAATCTCGCAGTCACACACACACACACACACACACACATGCACACACAAGTGAGACCACCCAAGTGGCGGCGGACTAAACACAAATTTATGTTGAAAGTGGACCGCGCCGGCAGTGTGTGTGTGTGTGTGTGTTTTTGAGTGAGAGAGAACGGAGAGAAGGCGAGCTCACGCGTACGCATACAAGTCGCGCGCAGAGATAAGTATCCGCCGCCGCCGCCGCCGTATATATTAAATTTTACGCGTCCGGTTCGAGTCTCTTCGACGAGGAGTCTGTGGAGAACACCGGGACACGGTCGGCTGCGGCGCGGCTTGGCACACGCGCCCGCACCGCGATATTGTTTTACCGTACGCCTAAATGATGGCATCATCGAACCCCTTCCCCTCTTCACGCCGCTGTCATAGAGTTGTCGTACGCCAATTTAATAAAAAAATAATAATAAAATTCATTCGTACCCTACTTCTTTGCATTGGTCGTCGAGAATTCAACGGTAGTATGCTGTAAGAAATTTTGTAAACAATTTTCGGAAAATGTGAACACCGAACTATGAATTTTAATTCTTTTTTTTATCGTATGAATAAACTTTTTAAATTCGTTTGACACACTACACAGCCCCCACGGCTGAAATTTACAATACTCGGAGAGCAGTGAAATTATATAATTTATATTTTATATAATTATTTATTAATATTAGGTACTACCTATTACAGACTCAAGTCGATCGCGCTAAACAATAAAATTAAATTCATTAAGAAAAGAAAAAAAAGTTTTTTTGGCGGTAACACGTAAATGAGGACAATGAGGTTTTGTTAATTGCATCGATCGATTTGGCAAAGTAGTATAAACGATGGTTATTGACTAAAGTAAGTATATTTTGTTCTGGTTAGTATCAAGTTGTACGAGAAACTTCAACGGCCCTCTAAATCAAAATTTAAAAATTTTCAGTGCCTTTTAAAGTATAATCGAGAAAAACAAATTTTTAGTATTTTATATAGGTACCTACATATTATAGTAAAATTTAAAAATATTTTCACTTTTATTTCGAACATTTTATTTTTTTACCTTATTCTTATATTGTTTATGTGGGAACCCGTAGCTAATACATGCAAGCGGTGCCGAACCTGATCAACGATGCAATGATGTATGGTATGTACACCATGTATATTTTTAAATAAGTAATAATAATTATTATATTTGTTGTTAATTGGTAAGTTCTTCATGGGATAGGGTGTCGGTGAGGAGTGATTTTTGGAAAAAAAAATCTAACCACATGTTCGCAATACACTTTCGACCGTCGTTTGCATTATCCGTTTGACAGTGGTACATTACGTACACCAAAGCACGACTTTGTGTATAGACCGTGTAGGTACTGGGAAAGTGTTAGCCAGCAAGTCATGGCATCTGTGTTAACCAGAGCTGCTTAACGACGTCAGAAAGAATCGATGGACGTGCACAAGGCCCCGGTAATGCAGTTTTTTGTTGACGCTGTGTCCGGTGATTCCATAAGTGAGTAGGTAGGTATTATAATATTGTGTTAAATTTTTATATTGATACAATTTTTGCTGTGCAACCAACCAACCAACCAACCAAGCCTTGGGACTTCTATACAAGATTCGTTATTGTTAGTATAGCTATTTAAAATATATAGAAATACACTATTCTTTTAAAGCATAGGTATAAAGATCAAATTTTGAAAAAGTTAAAATCACGAAAATTATTTCGTAATTATAAATTCATATACTAAACATTGTATTAATATGTTTGGTATTTATATTTAAGTAAGACTACTAAGACTTAAAATTCTAAAAAATGTACATCAATTACATCGTTCATTTGGATTACTAAGTTGTACCAACACAAAAGTATTTCTCTGATGGCTGTTTGACAGCTTCTAACAATAATTATCAGGATTATTATTATTTTAATATTTTATTATATTTTAATAAATAACAGAACGTTGTGTACAAAAGATAACGAAACACATTATCTGAAGCCAATATTCCAAAACATGCGTTTTGCTATATTAATAATAATACGCGGTGCATAAATTATTTAGCGCAATTTGCGTCGCTCTAAAATTTATTTATGTTTAATTTGGACGGTTTGTCGGGTTGTTTTATTATATTATTATAATGACGTTGCTATGGCCCGAACACTACGATATTATAATGTACACAATAATATATTCGCACTTGGTTATCGCCCGATTTCCATTCCTATCATTATAATACACACTACGCGTGTAACTGACGTTGGTATTCGTTGGGTCGGTGTAATATTTTAATCGATCCGAAATCTCCGATCGTACATGTTTTTATACAACGCTAAATAATAATATTATTTAACATAATACTATACATAGAAATTACCACTAACAACCGATGATTAATATATATAATAACGTTACCGTGGTAACGTGGTCATTGGTACCTATATATAATATATAAAAAAAAAAATATTATATAATATTATATTATATATATATATATTTTTTTTTAATCAAAATCAAAATAATTTAATAGGTTAAATAAAGGCCCTATTAACACATTCGACGCTTGCAAAAGATTCATCCACAGTAGAACTGACGAAAATACACATCAATATAGTAATATACGGCCATGGGAAAAATCAAAAATGGCATTTCTCGACACGACAGCAAAAACGCAAGTCGTGTGCGTCGATTCCCATAGACGTTTATGGTTTACACAATATAACGTGATAATATTATATAGGTACCTATACATACGCGCTCGCCGTGGAACACACGACCTATGTACGGGAGGAGGTTCGTCGGATTATCATTGTCATTATTGTAATATAATAACAGTAAAGCAGACGTATCATTGTACGATAAATTATTAATACATATAATATGTGTGTGTGTGTAAGCGGATCGCGATAGGTAGGTATAACATATCCGAGAAGAAATGATATAATTTATTATTATTTTTTAAAAATACTGCGAGCAACGCGATTAATGACACAAGTAGGTATATGTAGGTACTGTAGAGTATTGTAGGTACAACGTTTAATCGATGTTGAAAACTTAATAATAATAATAATAATAATAGATTATAGTCGCGGACATTGAGACACAGACACATGCACATAATACACACACACGCGTATTATTTTTTATAGCGATCTCTCCGCATATAAATCCTTTCTTCTAGTTTACAACAACCGTGTCGTGTTCTGTATTTATTTATTATTACTGTCGTCATTATACATATTGATAAGTCGGTGACGGCGTTATGGAGCAGCAGCAGTGTGTCTTCGCGGAAACCCCGCGACCATAATATTATCGTTTCTACTTTATATACACGCTATACGATATACCACAATAATAGTATAACCACAACAATCGTCACCAGACCGTCTCACGTTTTTACCTCGGCCTGAAAATACGTATAATTTTATGATATCGTCACCCGACGACGACGACGAACGTAGCCCTTCTATACTATAGTTTCATGATAAATTGATCCGTCCGTTATTGTGAAAAAGTTCTAACTTTGTCATTAACCTTGTTCAATATATCAATCTATGTAAACACAAATTTTAAATTTTAAAATTGAAAAAAAAACCTATAGTAGGTATAAGTCAAAACTTTAATAATTATCCACTCCAAGTTGAATGTCTGGTCAGAGTTGCTGTAATTTTTTGATTAAAAAATCATGAAATACACTAGTTTACTTCATTATCAAGTCAATCATTATAGATAAAATTTGTTTTAATTGTGACCTAGTTGAAAATAAATCAATCTACATTACCGTGGGATAAAAGTGTTTAACGAGATAAGATTATACTTTAGGAGTATAATTTTTTTTTTTTAATCGCGTCAGCACTGAAATTTGAGTAATATTTCTCATTTTAAATTCTTAAATTATTGACGTATCGCCAATTCTCTCATTTGTAGGTTGTAGATCGAGTTTTTCCATGTCCCCTTGAATATTTTTAATTTTTTTACAAACTGTCATTTTACAATAGGTATTAATGATATTATATTTTACGTTCATAATTCACGACATTTTCATTTTACAGCTTATGTTTATCATTAATTGGGTCTTTTTAATTTAAAAATATTAAACACACTTTAATCGTTCAGTGTAACACATTTACCTATAGTTTAAAAGTATTTACGTAACATTAATTTAAATTTTTTAATAAATATTAATAAAAATATTTATGATGAGTTTATGACACATGCATTTATTGTTATAATACCTATCTACATACATTTAAAAAAAATTAAGTCATTAAAAAGTCATTTTTATTATTTTTTGATGTTTATAAGTTGTATAATAGCATACAACTAATTTGCAAAAGTTTATAATTACTTGCTACTTCTTAATAATTTTATTTTTATTTCTGTACCTAATGAGTTAAATTTTTTGTAGACGATTCATTTTTTCGATGTAAAGCCAATAGAAAATACACGTAGTATGTATCAAACAGTGGTCTTTGCATTATTATTTGTTTCAATCAGACTTTTCCATTGATTGCAGTGTATCAGTTTAAGACCCATAATATAGTGAAATTTAAGAAAATTGTATACATGGTAAATGGATAAATAAATAAATACACAAAGTATCTTACATGTATTTCAGATATCTGTAGGTATAATTCTATCTTGTATCTTTAAAAAATATCATAGTATTTTTATCTAGTATTTAGATACTTTGTTATAGAAGTAAAAACCGCGGATTTAAATGTTTTTAAAATTCAATACTGTGTCTTATGACTAATAAGTCATATTTCAATGATTTTTTTTTCTGTCTACGTCGTAAAATGTATTTTAGGACAAATTTCACAACCGTGTCTTTCGCCCGAGTTTATTCTTCAATAGTTTAATTTCAAATTCACATCCTAATTAATTTTTCATATTATATTAGTCAACGACGTTTGCTTCCTTTTACGATATTGGCGTTCGTTGTTATAATCGTAGTTATAATTGAATAACCTATATGTTTGTTTTCTTATTTCGTAACTGCAAACTTTGAAGTTTCAGACATAAAGGCACAGGAGATTCTACGGTCCAAAATAAAGTTTTGATATTTTTGTACAAAACTTGCCTGCAACTCGACCGTGGATTGTTATTATTTCTTTAATATTGTATACCACGACTACAATAGTAATAGTATGGGTACATTGCGGTCAATAATCAATTATTTATCATTGTCAAAAATAAGCCACGAGGTATTTTCTTACTCTGCGATGATGAT
This sequence comes from Aphis craccivora, assembly GCA_009835225.1. Lineage (NCBI taxonomy): Eukaryota > Metazoa > Arthropoda > Insecta > Hemiptera > Aphididae > Aphis > Aphis craccivora. The sequence goes on along the minus strand of VUJU01003993.1, from coordinate 2,120 downwards.
GAAACATTATTCACACAGACTATAATTTTTATTCAAAGGGTACACAAAATGGAATAACAAAAAATAGCACGCAAGGTTTGTACTAAAATTGATAGCTACCACGAAAATTTGGCAACAGAAATTAATTTTTATTCTGCTTTTAAAATAGTGGTGTTCCACGTTTAGTGTGGAAACATGGTATACATTAGTATTAATAGTGATAATGGTATTAGTGCTTAATATACATTAAACATGTAAACATGGCATGTATATTGGGGTGTTTCCACTGTAGGTCGACTTCCCAACTCACACCCCATAATGCCTTACCACTATCAATTTGCTTATTGTATTTATTGTTTCTTATACAGATTGTAAATTGTTATATTTGAAATAAATAATAACGAAATAAAATGATGGAACATAATATCTACATATATAAAATAAATTTCCAATGTTCTGGTAGTTAATAATATGATTTATTTATTTTTTATATTTCCGACAGTGGATATTAAGAGTAATTATATTTTATATGTTTAGATCATGTTGTGAAGTCGAGCATGGAAGACCCAGGTCGGTCCGCCAAGTCAATGGATAACCCAACCTTACCTAACACAAGCTATTGTGTATTAATTATTATTTAATAATTATTCGCGTTTTTTGTGTGTTTAAGGGGATTGCACAATAGGCATTTCGAACATAGCGATTAATTGCTCAAAATTAAACATGTATTTTTATATGGGTTAATTCACACACGTAAATAAGACGTAAATATGTCACGTTCGAACAAGCTGAAATGCTCATATTTAATTTTGAGCGTTCCTCAACTAAAATTAAACAATATTTTTCCGGGCATGCACCAGTTGCGCCTAAAATAATATTTGTACTTTAAGTCGATTATTATTATTATTAATATTTTTACCAATTATTGCGCAGCTTAAATTTTAGGTCAGTACACCAATTGCGCCAAGATCTTGCAATTGCACTACTTATATTTTAGATTCCTTATTTTTACATGAACATATGTAAGTTCCTACACGGCGGAAAAAGTTACATATGTATATATACAATTAAATATAGGTAACTAGTATATACATTCAAATATACTTAATTTAAAGCAAAACGTATATGAAATTACGAGAAAATACGACAAGCTACAAGCTGATAATAGTACCTATCCCGACTCGACGTAGGGCGAGAAATAAAATATCTTATTTATTATTAATATTATAAAGTATGGATTTGAGTGATAGACTATAACAAGTTTTCATTAGGTATCATTAATGATCGTTATCCACCTATTTAATATTTATCCGCCTAATTTGTACGTTCCACACACTGTCTAATATACTATGTATGGGATAATACAAATCACAATGGTATGACATATATATGTACGAATTTACGATATTGAATTTATTTATAATTCACCCTGTATGTTTACAGAAAGTTAACGTTCAAAAAGTGTACTAATAAAAACATAGATAGTACTTAGGTACCTTGTCAGCAGTTAAGAATATTTTGAGTGTTTGAAGTTACAATATGGACCTCTTACAACAAGTTCTGAGTGAAAAAGGAAAACCGTTATATTGATTATCAATGAATTTAAATTTCGAAAAATTGGCAAATAAAAAGATGGAATTAAGTGGAGGTGAACCGTCAAATCATGTACCTCAAATGTATGTTCTGATGAAAGCGTAACTTCCAACTTAAATCATAATCATGAAAAAATTGCAAATATTAACAGGTAAATTGTTGCTAATTCTTTAAAAAGAAAAGCAATAGGTCAAATAACAACACAACCACTGAAATTAATTCAAAACGAAGTGCAATCAAGTGCAGTTGATTTAATGTTGAATGATGTGAATTTCATAAGACGAAGTGTTTATCGTTCACGCAGAAAAACGTTACCATTACCAAAAAACTTAGGTACTAGAAGTGCATGCAGGTTTAACTAATTTAGATACAAGTACAATAAGTACATACAAGGGTGAGAATATATTATTAATAAACGATAGTATTTTAAATATAATATGTTTTTCAACAAAAATAAATTTAGAATTCGTATGTACTTGAGAAAAAATATTTGTTGATGAAACTTTTGAATTTTGTTCCAAATGTTTTTATCAGCGATATATGGCTTA